>RJWM01000182.1:94356-268329 GCA_004363535.1 Dasyprocta punctata | reverse complement strand
TTCACATACACTTCACACACATAGCCACAGGTGTTTTATGCAATATTTTCATGCGCCTGTGCTTTGACTGAGACCTGTCCTCTGAGATCAGGTATGAAATTTTCCAAGTGTGACATCAGACCAAGACTGAAAAAGTTTTGGATTTTGGAGTAATTAGTATATCAGATTTCCAAATTAAGGATGTTCAATCCATATTCCATAATAGTAAGTTATCATTTTCACATGTTCTATTGTTGGTATTCTGAACTGCAATGCAAAGTCTCAGAGCCAAGTCTCACACAGACCACCATTTATTTTCTTTAAGTATATTGCTAGAAATATAATCACCAAGCCAAAAATGACAGGCATATTCAAAACTGTGTTTACCACCAAAATGGCTCCCTGTGAATGGATTATTGTTTGACACTTCCACCACCAGACAGCGTGTGCTACACCATTCACGGGTGACACACAGGCAAGGATAAGCAGGGAACCGAGAACATGCTAGACATGTGGGGCATGGTTCTTCTGCAGTGGGGAGTGACTGACCACTGGGCATCTGGATTCTGTTTAAGGTACTGCTGGTGACTGTCATAATTACAGTGTCCCCAGAAGTGGACTCTGAGGAAAAGGTTCAACTATGAGTGGCTTATTTTGAGGGTTGACCCTGGGAAATATTGATTGTTGGGTGGGATGAAGAAGAGAGATTATGTGAATTATGGTATGAAAGTCAGTGAGTGAAGTAGGTATGCCATCCAGTTACCCTGGAGAGTCTGGAAATAATGCAGAGGACACTGCAGAGCTACCTGCAAAGGGTGAGGCAGCCTGAGTGTTACGCACAGTCCCCTGGAGTTACTGACTGAAGGCTGCCCTGGACGCACTTGCTTCTCCACCCCTCCAGCTGCTTGAGCATAGCCAGGCAAAGTGGCACACAGCCAGCAAACTCTGAAATGGCGCAAGTAGAAGGATTTCAGTAATCATCTGCTTGATAGAGCTAAGGACATAAAATCACATAGTTCTATGTTACTTCCAGTCAGTCTTCTCTGTTATTTTTCAGCCCTTACTCAAGAAGCAAGACTTTCTCAATGCTGGCATTAGTGTCCAGATTACGGCACAGCCCCATGGACCACGGATGAGAATGCATCATGGTCATGACAGTTATTCACGTACAGCTCCTGCGCAATACAATGCACACGTTTGGAACTTCTGATTCCAATCCTGACAGAGAAACAAGGACTAAATTTCCACTCCTAACTTAAACAAGTAAAACTCTGGATGAAATATATTAAATAATATTTTTCAGACACCAGACAATAGCACCAAGGAACAGTAATTGCTCAGAGAAGGACAAAAAAATAAAAAAGCAAGGTGAATCTTATGACTGCCCCAGCTTACTGCCTAGGGAAGGAATTTGGGCTCCAGCACAGGGAGGGGAACCCACACAGAGCAGGCAGGGAGGGAAGTCAGGGAAGCCAGTTTACAGGGCCGAATACACAGAAGAAAAAGAGGCTCAGATGGAGCTGCAGAGCTATGCGAAGTGCGGAGTTCCCATTGGAGCTTGGGCTGAAGTACTGATCAGTCTGTATAAGCGAGGAAACTACCCCAGACTAGAGGAAGACTGACCAGAAAGGAGCAGATAGGAAATTTCTCACAGATGTTTCCACCCTGGAAATAGTCTCTATTTCAACAGCAGAGAGGAGACACTTCCTGATCTATGGGGCATTGCCACAGAAGTGGAACCGAATTAGCCCTGGAATAAAGGCTTTAGTTGGTCCTAACAAAGTTCAAAGGCAAGGTTCGAACTTCTAAGTATGAAATTCAAGTATATTTAATAAAAACACTATCACCCAACAATGTAGAAATTATAACATCTGTCACACAATTAAAAATTACCAGGCATGCAAAAGAAGAAAACTACAACCAATAGCTAGAAAACTCTATAAAAATAAAGAAATGCCGGGAGTGGTGGTGCACACCTTTAATCCCAGCACTTGGGAGGCTGAGGTAGGAGGAGTGTTGTGAGTTTGAGGCCAGCTTGGGCTACAACATGAGCAAGACTGGTGTGAACTACATAGTGTGACGCTGCCTCAAAAAAATAGGGCCGGGAGTTTGACTCAGTGGCTTTAGGGCCTGCCTGGCCAGCGTGAGGTTGTGAGTTCTATCCCTGGTACCGACAAGAAAAAAAAAAATAGAAATGACTCAGATTATAAAATTGATATACAAAGATATTGAAACAACTATCCTAAATGTAGTCCTCTCCCCTTACCTATAGCTGCATTTTTTTTTGAACTTTCAGTTACTCCAAGTCAACCACCATTCAAATGAAGAAGGGTAAATACAGTACAATAACATAACTTTTATAGGAAGCACATGCACATATTTTCTGTTACACTAACTATTATAACTGCTTTGTTTTATTGGTATTTATTACTTTCAGCCTCTTAGTATGCTGAATTTATAAATTAAACTATATCATAGGTATGTATGTACAGAGAAGAAATAGCATATATAAGAGGAAATAGTGTCCAGCACTATATGGTTTCAAGCAGCCACTGGAGATATCGGAACATATTCACTGGGGTCAGGGGAGACTGCTACACACCCCATAACTCAAGAAGGAAGAGAAAAGCATGAACAGAGACAGAAAATAAAAGAAGACCCAAATCTAACTATCCAAAATGTTGGAAAAACAATGGAATCATGCCTGCAATGAAAACCTACACTGATCAGAATTAGAAGACACCACAGAAAGAGAGATAAGTAAACCTGAAGGCACAGTGATAAAAAGTATACAGGATGAAACCCAGAAAGAAAATGCATTTTATGTACATTATAATATACTGTGACAAATGTAAACACCTGTATAACTGTACTACAGTGAAGATACAGGCTACTTCCATCACTGCAAAATGTTTCCCTAGGTTCTAGCTGGGTGTGAGGGTACACACTGCAGCTGTGGGTACTTTAGGTGGATTGAGGTAGATTGCTTGAACCCAGGATTCTGTTCAGCAGGTAGCATGGGAAATATAGTAAGATCATTACTAAACAAAAACAAAAACAAAAGTGTTCCTATATTCTCTTATAATCATCTTCCTACCCTGACTTTTCTGCATGGGCAACTCCTGATCTTCTTTCTGCTGCTATATGTTAAATTTGTCTAATCTGATGCTATGTATTAGTGGGATCATACAGTAAGTCCTATGAGTCTAACTACTTTGGTTTAGAGTAAAAGTTTTGCATTCACCCACTCTGTTTTTTATTCACAGTGTGCCCTCTTACTGCTGAGCCGCATTCAGTTGAATGGGGGCACCATGGTTAGTTCATCTGCTCACCAGCTGGGTTAGAGTGAGTGGGAATGAAGATCCTCGGGACTAGTACGACCAGGTTTTCATGTATCTTAGATAAACAGGTAGGAATTGAAGGGATGGGGCATATAGTAAGTGTCCATTTATGCTTATTAGACACTGTCAAACTGTTTTCTAAAATGCCTCTTCATTTTTCATCCTTACAGCTGGTACAAGGGTTCCAGTGGTTCCATATCAGCATGCAGCAGGTCTTACTGGAGATGGAATCTGCATTTCTGTGGTGACAAATGATGTTGAGCATCTTTTAATGTGCTTATTGGTCATTTATGCATGTTTCTTTGTAAACTATCTATTGTAATAGTTTACATTAGATTTATTATGGAACAGTAGATGTTCTATGTTCTAGATACAAGTCCTTTATTAGATACATTCAGTAAACATTTTTTTTTCAGTTCACATCTTGCCTTTTCATTTTCTTAACAGTGTCTTTGAATGAACAGATTTTTAAATAATCACAATTTAATTTCATTCTCAGAACAATCTTATTTACTTGATAAGTTTGGTATTATTTTAGTATTCAAGAGATAAGGAGCCCCAGCGGTTCGATTCCTTGTTCAAAGCCACAGCTAGTCAGAGACAATATCGGCCAGGAAACTTCAGTTTTATGATTCTGTTCAGAATCTGAGTTCGTCAGAGCAGTAGCGATTCAGAGGATCATCGCATGGGCTGTATCTAAGTGAGCCCCACTTCACGTAGGGACCCCCATGCCCTCTCAGAGCAGGGTTCCCGGCTGCAGGAGTCCATCTGTATTCCAGCGGCGGCTGTGCCCTCCCTCCCACGAAGGAGGATGAGGAGAAAGAACAGGAGCTACCAGCAGATTCAAACTCCTTCAAGCTGAAAGCCATTTATTAGACCTGACAGATGATGGCAAAGCAAGATCTTGTGCCTTCTCATCTCCTCTGACCTCCCATCAACTTCTGTTCCCTTTTTGGACTTTTTTTAAAAATCGCTTTTTAATGATATCCATAATTCATGAAAAGAAACGATAAAATCAAAACATATTACCCCTGGCTTATAAACGCCAGTGCCATTAATTATTAACAGCCTGAGAAGGAAGCCTGCAATGATCCCAAAGGTGAGAGAGATAAAAGCCCCTGTGTGCGTGCGCCGCTCCACACAGCTCTTGCCATGGGCCCCTCTGCGGAGAAGCAGCGCTGTGGCTACCAGCGCCCGTGCCCTCGCCTAACGCAAGGCCCTCATGCGCCCGCTACAAAGCAGGGCCACGCCTGTGCATCCGTGGATTTTGAAAAACCATGTGTTTCTGTTATGATCAGAAAGCTGGCTATTTTAATAGTTTAAACCCTAAATACGCTATGTCTCTTTCAGTTATGCAATTTAACAAAATACTGTATTAATAAAGGCTTAGAAGGTGCAGGGCATTTTGGCGGCACCTTATGGACCCTAGGGCTTTTGGAAGGACAGAGCTATACAGCAACCTGGGAATGCTGGTGCACCTGCTGGAGACAGGTTACAGAGCAGCAGCCAATCAGCAGCAAGGAGAATTAAATAACGCTCTTGGATTGGCTACTTGCAAATATCCCACCAAGAAAAAAAAATGTGGAAGATGTTTGAGGTTTCCATGAAACTGCACTGGTTTCTGCAAACTAGTTAGATTTTAAAAACAAATCTAAACGACTGAGGCTGTGAACTCTGAACCACAACTTTGCGGGGATACACTATTCCCACTTGGAATGTGGGCACACAGGGAACAAGGGACCTTTACTCTTCTGAGGTCCCTTTCTCCCTCAGTTAAGTAGGAACCCATTCAGGTTGCTCTCAGAATTAAATGAGGTGGCATCCCAAAGGTCTCCACATACCTAGCGTGTTTGGTGAGGGTGGCCAGAAACTAGAAGAAAGGCCAGGAAGGAAAGGAGATGCTCACGAAGTTTGCAGAAAGCTGGGCGTGAGGGTATGAACCAAAATTCACTACAACCTCTTAAATAATTTTGTCAAGGTCCATGATTTGGGACAATTAAAAAAAAAGAAATACAGAGAAAACGTGGTTAAGAGAAACAGAATTGCCCCCACTGTCATTAGCACAGGCCCAGGAAGGTCTGTGAGGCTGTTCCGCTACAAGGGCGGAAGTTGAGTCATGCGGTAAGCTCTCAGCAGGAAGAGGAAGATGGTTCTGTTCCTCTCTGGACCCATCTAGTTCAGCCAAAATCATGTGGTCTGCTCTCTTATTTTAAACAAAAGAATTTTTCTGTGGCACTTCTCTAATTTTTCCCTCTCAGCATTGAAATCCCACCAAAATTCTAGAAAAGAACATATTATTTGACCTAAAGAATTTGGTTTCATTTGAGAGAGGGGAAAAAATTAGCTAGACAGAAATGGCTGTTTTTTTTTCTTTTTCTTTCTTTTCTTTTCTTTTTTTTCTTTCCTTTCCTTTCCTTTCCTTTCCTTTCCTTTCCTTTCCTTTCCTTTCTTTTCTTTTCTTGATGGGGAATTAAGGAAGGATCCTTTGAGGGGAAAAAGAAATGCTGTCCTCAGAAGGCTAAAGTTTGTCCCTCGCAACATCAGGAAACATCTGCAAGTGCCTTCTCCCTTGAATACTGCTCAGGGTCAGGGGTCACTCCAAGAGGTCTAGACAGGTTTTAACTACATACTTTCATACACTGGCCTGCAGCCCGGGCAGCACAGGGCTTCTTTCCTTCACTTTCAACCCAAAAGTAAGATTTACACCGGGACATCCCAGCAGGGCGTGCCTCCAGAAGGCAGAAGACTGAAGTGTGACAGGAATTTCTGGCAGCTTTTTAACCAGGCTTTTATTTCTAGCCACACTGTGACTATTTCCACTTTAAAATCTCAAAATGCATTGGGTTTCTTCCCTTTAGAGCTTCTGTTTTGATTTGGAAAAGTACTGCATGCAAACATGAAACTTTGTCTTCTTCTTCAAAGTGTCATGCAGAATTTGTATTTGAAGAAGAGAAGCTAATCACAACTAATAACCAACAAATAGACACTGACGTGCACTGGGATTGGATCCCACCAGCCCGCCCCACTGCAGCTTTCAGGGGAGGTCCAGCACCAGAGGGGAAGATGTTTAGACTAGGGGGTGTGATGTGCTGTGGGGCTCTGGACCTCAGTGATTTCTACAGTAACTCCAAGATGGATTGTGCCTTCTATTTTTGGATTCACACTGGGAAGCCAATTAAATTAAAAGTCTATTCATTTCACTATATTCCTCTCCAGGCTGCACGCACAGAAATGCAAACGACTCCTATTGAGTGAGTTTTCTGCCTCAGAGAATGAGATTGCGACATCAAGCCCTGTATACTTCTCAGAGTCCAATTTTCCTGGAAGGGGAGAAACACAAACCCCAACTCTTGGGGCTAATTAACTGACTTCTTTTGCAGTGTGAGCTGAAGTTATCCTAAGTGAAGAGGCGGTCAGCTTTGGAGGTTCCCAGTTCCTCACTGTTGAGGTGTGGGAATGAGAATGAGTTAGCAGTATTGAAATGGGCACGAAGAAGAAGAAGAAGAAATTTTTTTTTCAGCATAATTCAGAAGAATGAGGAATGGCAGAACCTAAATATCACAAATACTGCTTCCTTGACATTGTTTCCATGCATAGCAAGTCATGGTCTTGCAGGAAAAATCATTGCCATTAATTCCTGGCCTCCATTACCAAATTTTCCAAATTGGTGACAGAGCGCTATTCCCATAGCTAAAAACAAAAGACCAGAAGTGAGTTATGGTGGTGGAACAGGCCTGACATAACAATGTGTGGATGATGATGACAAGATCACAAGGCTAAAGTTGCAGCTGATTTCACCAGTAAGGATCCACTCTGAAGACATGGGTGGGGATTCATTTATCTGGGACATTAAGGGCCCTTAAGAAAGGCTAGTGAGAAGTGGACCCTGGGGAACTGACCTTGTATATCTACTTTAGATTCCATGGGTAAAAATGTCTTTTCAAAAATAGGTAAACTGCAGGGTGTGGTGGCATCCTGGGAGGCTGGAGGCAGGGCGACTGAAAGTTCCAGTCCAGTCTTACAACGCAGCAACTTAGTGAGTCCCTGCCTCAAGATAAAAATAAAAGGGTGGGTGAATGTAACTCAGGACAAAGGCCCTGGGTTCTACTCCCAGCACTAAAAATAAAAACAAAGAAATTAGCTGGTAGCTTTTCCAAGAAAAGATCACGAAGTAAATAAAATTTGGGAGTCTCTTTCTTTAAAACATGTATGGCATGGGGGACATAGGGAAATTGTTCTCCACTACTCCTTTTACAGATATGATTTCTGTTTTGAAGAGGTGACTTTCCCTAGTTGGAACAAGACTTTCAAACTAGCCTATAGTCTATAAAATAACAGTCCACAACCTGCCATTTGTAGATCATTTCGCGTGCCTGGCCAGCCCAAATTGGAACCTGCCTATCTTCAAGGGTGGATGAAATGCTAGGTTACTCTAATGGCAGGGCCACCAGAGCCTCAGGCATAGAGAGGATGCAGCTCATGAAGGCTGCCATGGCCTTCATTATGGTTTATGAGGACTCATCTGGCAGGATGCAATAAGCAGAATAAAATCTGAAACAGCAAAAAATGCCTCAGTGTTTACGAAAGTCCAAGTCTGTTTCTCAGAGAAAGGAGTCATTTAGAGAAAATTGAAAATCATTTGACTTTAATCTTCACACACACACACACACACACACACACACACACACAATCCCCACTGGAAGACCATTCACCTTAGTTTTTGAAATTCACGTCTGTCTATAAATCATTATAGGGAAGAAAGAAAAGAAAAAAGGGATGAAGAAAGACATTTATATATATCTGGTACAGCATAGCACCGGATGTGTAGAAAGCTCTGACCGTTTTATTAACCTCCTTCTCCAATTTCAGAATATACTCTGTTTTCTTTCTCTCATAAAACAGTAAATGCAAACCAGAGGCCTGTTCTTTAATCAAGCAAAATCTCCTCTCAAATTTATGCTGGTTTTTAGCAGTGTTCAAAACTGCAAATTAGATCAAGATAAATGGACAATTTTTATCCAACTATATCTCTACTATCTCCCCCCAAAAAACCATAAAATGCAAGCAAACATACCAAAATGTTCACAGCAGTCTCTTCATAAGGGCCCCAAACAGCAAACAGACTAGTCGCTCATGGCATTAAGCTCATACGATGGAGTACCGGACATCAAGGAGCATTCACAAGCTACACCTGTGTACAGCAACCATGAATAAGCTCACAAGCATATTAATTAAAAAATAAGGCTATGGAGTACGGAGTGGAGTTCATTCATTCCTCCATACCTGCAAGTACTTTGTTCCAGAGTCCCTGCAAATACTAAAATCTATAGGAGCTCAAGTCCCTTACATCAATGCCATAGTACTCACATGTAACCTACACCTGTCCTCCCATTTCTAGGTTAGTGACAGCTAAGATAATATAAATGCTATATAAATAGTTGCTACTCTGTATTGTTTAGGGAATAATGACAAGTGAAACATCTGTACCTCTTCAGTTAGATGCAATTGGTTGTAAAATGTGCAGATATGAAAGGCTGACTCTATTTCTCATTTAACTGCATGTATATTAAATTTAACAAATAGCATTGAATCCACGGTGATGAAAGACAGATGACTGGTACCATTGGAAAACAGAACATGGTATGTTTGTCATGCCCAAATTCCTGATTAGAATTATGGATATACCTGCTGAAAACTCATCAAGCCACATTCTTAGGACTTGTGCTTTTTTCTGTGTTTACTTTACTTCAATAAGAAACTAGCATGTTATGCAAGTTAACTGGGCAGGGGGATGCAATGAACATGAGTTGTATTTTTACTGGGGTGGGGATTCTTGGACTATGTACATTAACCGAAGTTCACCAAACTGTACCCTTAACATGGGTGAATTTTATTTTATACAAACTGCACTTTACGAAATTCTTTTAAATGTTAAAAGGTTTGGAAAAAACTACTCTACTCTCTATGCATCAAGACAATTCAAAAACATTCAGAACAAAAATAACTAAAAGCATTTACTCTTGAGTTTTATTTTGCAGGAGAAATACATAAATCAGTGGGTCAAATATATAAATGTGTGTAAGTTAGTGAAATATAAGTCCTCAACGTCAGGGATTCTATTTGTATATGAATCTCAGTACTAGCTGATTGGAAAACTGAAACTTCTTGTAATTCTAATTCATAATCATCTAGATTTCTGCCAGTGTCACTAAAGCGCCTGCATCGGCTCAGTACCATGGCTGAATAAAGGAGCACTGCCAAACACACAACCACAAGTGTTCACTTCCTGCTCATACATCTGGGGCAGCTGGAGCTGCTGAGAAGCTCAGCTGATCTCCCAGGGTCCACTTCCCCTTCTGGTGGGGTTGGCAATGGGCTGATGTTAGTTGGCCGGAGACAGCTTGAAACAATTCTGAACCTCCCACATTGTCCCCAGTGATTCCTAGCTCCCAATGTTCATGCCACATAAGATAGCACTGTCATGGATATCCAAACAGGATATCCTCAAAACAGAATCAGTCCGAGAGTTATCCATAAAAGAGTGGCAGCTTCTGCCTTGTGCTCTTGGATCACTTAACCTAGTGGAAGCCATATGATAAAGACACATCATTAGCCTGATGTAGAGATTCACGGGGCCTCGACATCCAGCACCAACTCTGCAGACATGAGTGTGAGCTGTCCTAGAAGGGGACCTTCCAGCCCCACTCAGATGTCTGTGGCCCCTGAGCCAGAACCTTCATCCTGAACCAACCTCAAACTACTGCTGAAGCCCTGAACTGAAGGAATGCTGAAAGAGATTAATCCTTTTATTTTATGCTGATAAGTTTTGAGATAATTTCATATGTGGTCATGGATAGCTAATATCCTAGACTGTACCATGTATGTAGTCTCATCATTCAATAGTCTAGCCTGGATATATTCCCATGGTGATACCAGAGATTCAAGGAAATAAATGAAAGCATAGTACTTTTCACAGCTACACTTGGCATTGTGTCTTCTAGGATTCTTTTGGCCGAATCAGATTCTTAGGGTAGGGCAGATTACCACTTACTGTGAGAAGGTACTGCAAGGATACATGGTAAAGGGCCTTGTGGTGGTTTTACATGTCTGCAGATTCTTTAACACTATTCACTGTCCTGGATGTGGGCAGGTCTTAGTGACAGTGTGCTAATGAGCAGAATACAGCAGAAGTAATGGTTATAAAATGCTAGGTTGTAAAATGAGATAGGTAGGCATGTTTCTTTCTCTCTCTCCTGAATTTCTTGTTCTGGGAAAAGCCAGTCACTTGTCACAAGGTCAGACCTACAGAGAGGTCAACAAAGCAAGGAACTAAAGACAACTATCAACAACCAGTTCCAACCTTCCAGTTGTGTTGGAAGTGCAGCCTCCAATTCTGTCAAACATTTGAATGATTCAACCTTACAGAGATCCCTAAACGAAGTCAACCTAACCAAAACCATGAGAGATAATGAAGTTTTACTACTGTTGTAAGCCAGTATGTTGTGGGATAATTTATTATGTAGGAATGCATAGCAAATACAAGGAAAGTAAAAGAATTAGAGGTTCATCTTTTGTTTTACTTTTTTAAACCACAGAGTCAAGATTCTTATTCTTGCAAATAATCAAACCCATTATAGCTAGTTTAACCAGAAAAGAAACACATTAGGAAGCATTAAATGATCTTTGAGAACATAAGTCTAGAGTTTACAAAGATGACAGCAATGCCCTAGGCACGGGATACCTCCACTCCACCTATGACCTTATTTCTGCTGCAGCGAGATGAAGCTACCTCAGTTCACAGCAAGAAAGCTCATAGCCAGATGCCAGAATCTCCACCACTGATTCCTTCAAATGCTAGTAGCCTTCACCCAAGGACAGATTCTGTGAAACACATCATGGCACTTCAATCAGAGGTCTCACATAGGTGCAAATAATTGGAAAGATCTATCCATAAGGGCCAACAACGGAAAAATGAGGTGAGGGCTGCATTCATAGGCAACTATCATTATTAAGGCAGGAAATACCTCAATCATAGAAATAACAGTCCAAGCAGTGCTGAGTAGTTAGGAAACCTGACAAATGCTCATTTCTTTTCCCTGGATAAAATCATCACCACACTACTGTTTAGTGGGTAATTGGAGAAATTATTGACACGCCTTTCTATTTCCTGGACTCTAAATTGCTAAATAAGTTTCATCACCAGAGCTGCTTCAAATCAATTGCTAATGACAGCTTAGATCTGAATGTTAGGATAAGGCTGTGTCTGGACTCAGATGAAGAGAGATCTGGGGTACACTTGCACCAATGTCATGGATGCTGCAAGTCTGTGTTAAATAATAGTACCTACAAAAATCAACACCCCTGGTCTCAATATTTTCTCATTTCCTACGGGGAGAATCTGAAAATATTATATGATCTTTTATAATTGTTTAGGTTACAACCATTTATATTGACCAAAATCTTTTACCTACCTCACTGAAATGACATCCCAACCAACCTGTGTTCCTATTATCTACTCCAATATTGGATAGAACCCAGACATGCAAAACAGTGATTCTGGCTAAATCTAGCCTCCCACCCTATCTTTGCCTGTTTCTCCACCCCATGTCACCTACTGAAGGATACCTTAAGAACACCAGAATTTCACAAGACACAATACAAATATCACAAACATGGATTGTTAGTATGAGCAATCGTTCACCTCCCAGGGCTTGCTCATTTCATGTTCATTTTTTCTCTCTTCCCTGGAATTTGGTGAATTGGTATGAATAAATTAAGGATAAACTGTACCCACATATTGACCCTTTCATTTCCCTGTTATGATAGTGTAATTTTTTCTCACTTGAATCAATAATGTTTATAGTCCCAGAACTTAGCAAAACTTTTTGACTTTCAGTTAACACACACACACACACACACACACACACACACACACACTTTAGGACATGGACAAATGTCGAGATGCTTCGTATTTTCCTTGTGGTAATAAGAAAGGAGATATTTTTATCTGAAGGTTGCATATTGCCCCTCCTTGTCCCCTCCTTGTTCTCCTCCCCCTTCACCTTCTTTTTCTTCTTCAGAAATATTCTATCTGCTTATGCTGCAGAGCACTCAGAAATTTGTTTAAATGCTATCTCTGTCTCAGCAGGTGGGACCAAGGCCCTGCACCCCCACCTGGCCTTGGGTAATGCCAACTCTCTTGACCCATAGACTGCACTCTGTGTAGCTGTCTCACCCTTAGTAGGAGGGACTCACTCACTTTTCTATTTGCACACATTCTTCCTGCTTCTGTCCACTGAATTATATTCCTTCCCCATCCATCCTTAGCCTTAAGTGTTCCTTCCTGCTGCACCCCCCGATCACACTCATTTCATCCTTCACAGAGCCAGTAATCACTGGGCATGCATCATGAGCCAGACACTGTGGGGGACACCAGAGTTAAGTCCACAAATAAGACAATACCCTGGTTATTTTTCTTCAATGGGAAATTAGTTTAAAGAGAAAGATATTCTCACAAAAAATGACTCAATAATTAATATCAATTTTAAAGAGTATTAGGAATTAAAATTACAGGATGCTTTGAGAGAAAGTAATAGAAAAAAAATCTGATCAAATCCTCTGGGTCCTTAGAGTTTCCACTTGCATGCTTTTGTTTCATATAAGGTCAGCCTTCTCTTTAGTAAGGAGAATGTTAGAGGTTTCCCCTCTTGAATTTCAACATTCCTCCTGATATAGCCACACTTACATTTGCAGACAGGTGAGCAGGGCCCATGCTTATGATCAGCAGTTGAGTCCTGGGCTCCAAATCAGTATGGGATAACCTCACAGGACTCCTGCCCCTTGGCTCCTCTTGCTAATGGCCCTGGCCATCTGTAATGGCAAGCTGTTCCCTCCCAAATTCTGGTGAACATTTTGCCTTCCCTCAAAAATGACAGTGAGTATGCCCTAATTTCCTCCCTCTCAGGCTGATTCACTACCTGCAACTATGACTCCACTATCCCCAGCAGATTAATGCAGATTTTCACCAGGGTCTTAATATTCATTCTTTGAGAATGACTGGGTCCAGGTCTACCCTCTATATTAGGGATTGCAGCCTCCCTGGGCTCAGAAAACTTCTCTAGCTGGCACTGTTGTCCCTTCCAGTAGCATAGGGTACCTGCTGGGCAAGAGAGAAAGGACATGGAGATCGAAGATCCATCATCAGCTGTAGAGGACAGGGCTTCTCCCCTTCACTCCATTCCTGCACAATATTATATTCAAAACATGATGATCCATCAGCCAACATGTACCTAGAATGCAAACCAAGTCTTTCTGAAATCTCTCAGAAAAGGATTCTATTTGTCCATTATTAATTTTCATGGTAACTTAAAATCCTTTTTCTTAATACTTCTGTTTTCCAGTACTACCTGTTTTCAGAAACTTTCCTAATATCCTCTCCTGTCTCTCTCATAAAACTCTCCCACCTCTATCTGCCAAGACCCAGTGCACAAGGGAACCTGGTATATGACCCTTTTCCTTCCCTGAATTAGTTCTATCATGGTCTTGAGACAGTAGCATTCTTCTCTCCCCAGGGTGAAAATGAAGAGTGGGGCCTGGCCCCCTTGGTCCTGCCACCTGCCTGATGGCCTGATTCATTCCAGATCTGGAAGCCAAGCTAGAATTCTCCCAACCAGGAAGAAAACAGGCATTCTCCCACACCCTCTGTGCCTGGCTTCCTTAGGTACCACTATAGACCGGTCCTGTGTCCCCCCAAACCACATATAATTATGTCATGGACAGAGCTAAGGCTGGAGATCATGATTGGTTTGTTGTCTGGTGCTGGAATTGGCAATGTGAGTGCTGCACCCACCCAGGGGTGGAGCCGATATACAGTGTCAGGAAGGTGGGTCTTCATTTTGGTCTTTCTCTCTTGCATGGTTGGCCTTGCTGCCATGCCATGCTGCCTTGGAGCCAACTGAGTATGGACTGAAACTCCCAAGAAACTGTAAGAAATAAACCTTTCCTTCCCTAATTTTGGGTGTCAGATATTTTCTCTCAGCAGTGAGTAAAATGTAACTAAAGAAGATTTTGGTACCAGAGGAGTGTGGTCGTTGCTGTGACTAAACCTCACCATGTGGGTCAAAAGCCTTTGGAAATGGCTTATGGGAAGAGTTTGGAAAGGTTCAGAGATGTCACCTGAATGGCTGCCCCACCACACCGTGCTGCCTTGGAGCCAACTGAGTATGGACTGGAACTCCCAAGAACTGTAAGAAATAAACCTTTCCTTCCTTAATTTTGGGTGTCAGGAGTTTTGTCTCAGCAACAAGAGAAAAGTAATTAAGACAGGTACTGTACTGTCATCAAAGCAAGCAACACATTACTTTTATTTCAAGGACAAGGAGCAGGGCAGTTATTGTTAAAATTCCAACATTTATTGATTAACAAAATACAATATGGCAAGAGGCTAGGTTCAATATTTGCCTTTAATCGATATCTGTATGTATGGTACATACAATATTATATATAATATATATATATATATATATATATATATATATATACTATTTGTGTGCATTTTTTTCAGATTCCCTGTAATAGATCCTGATAAGAATATGAATCTTAGCATCACCCCTCTTCACACCCCACAGGTGGAGACCCAGAGATACCATCACTTAATTAACTTACCTAATAATACTTATCACATATCAACATTTTTAAATTTTGCCTTAGTATATTAATTTTCATGAAACTTTCAAAGCATTTGAAGCTAGAAAAAAAAGACAGCTCCTCTTGGTGTGTCATAATTTTAGGAATATTAAAAGGATAAAACTAAATCAAATATCTATGACATGCATGTGACTTCCCTGCTCTGTAGAAAGCCTCATAAATCCTCGTGCTGGGAGTCACCTGTGAGCTATTGCCTGTGAGTGCTAATTGTACACAATATTAATGGTGAGTGTGGATGACACTGGCTTCCAACCTGCAACTTGGTTTCATAATTCCTGGTTCACCAGCTGGGACTTTGATGGGGCACTTTACAGCCTGGCCTTTGCTACCCTCATGAAACATTATAATCACATAAAATATTATGCTGTGGGATTGACTGTCGGTAATGTGGAGCCTACCCCTGACATCTGTGCCTTAATCACCTCCTTGCATCGCTTCACTACCCATTTAGGAGGATTTAGAAAGCTTCCCTCCACATGAATAGGGGTGTGGAGCTTAATCAGCCACACCTGGTAAAGACACCCTCCTTTCCAATTCCAGTTCAGCAACTCACCAATGTTGGGAAATTCCCTCAACTTCCCTGTCCTCTTATTTACTCAGCAGGAAGAAGAACATTTCTTTGGACTTGTTTCTCCATTCTGCTGAAGATGCTCAACCCCACTCCCCATCCATCAGTGCAAATCTGAGCAAAGGCCCATAGCAATCACTTCACTTACTCAGGATTCTACCAAGGAGAACCTTGGTGTCAGGAAAACAATCCCATCCAAAGTTTGAGCAGACATTAGGGATGTAGCCAGAACAAAACTTGGAATTAGTTACCTAAATCTCATCCTACCTCAACTGGAAGTGCCTATAGGCAAAATAAACCCTATCGGGTATCTCACTAGGATTCCACACAGATTGTGATCCCAATGTAGATGGGGTAGACTTCCACTGCATAGAATAAGCACAGTATAGCATAAGTACAAAGTTAGCTGCTTGGTTTCAATGGTGAAAAACAGGCCTGCCTTGAGTTGGCACCCATTCCACAGAAAATGCACAATGGTTCTACAAAACATGATGGACGGATGTGGCCAAGGTCAAGGACTAGTGCTGCCTGCCTCTGTCATTATCTCAATAGGGTTGGCCTCAGGTGGCCTTTGTGGGTGTTTTCCCAAGTCAGGTCAAGACAGCAGTTCATCAGGCATGCACAATAGCCAAGCCCACAATGGCGCTCTAGCAACACATCAGTGTTGGAAATGATATCACCGCTTTAATCAGGGTACTTCTGATACAAATGCATAAGCAGGCAAAAGTCAACCAACTGAGAAAGATGGGGAAGAACACTTTTCTTTCCCTTGCTCATCAAGCCTTGACATACCAGTGTTCCTTCAGGCTCTCAAATGCTCTAACAATACATAGTATGGCACAGTGCCCTTGGTCATCAAACCTGCTGCACCATCCAGTCACCCAGGAGCTTCAAAAAATCCCAGTGCCCAAGTCTTTCTGTATGTGTGTGTGTGTGTGTGTGGATCAAACTCACAATCTCACGCCTGCCAGGAGCCAAAGTCCTGGCAAAGTACCCAACTCTTACCCACACTAACTGTATCTTCATGGCCAAGGAAGGAAGCCAAACTTTAGGGTTTTCTGTGTATTGGTTTTAAGATCTCTAGGGTGTTCCACTGTGTAGCAAGATTTGGGAATCATTGGCAAAATGACTATGAGGATAGCACTTGGGGTTGGATTTAATTTGAACCCTGGCTCCACGATTTACTAGTTATGTGATCTTGGGAAAGCTACTTAAACTCTCTGTGCCTCAACTTCCTCATTTGCAAAATATAGTACTTTACAAATAATGGTAGTATTTACCACAGAGTTTTTAAAAGGATTCAATAAGACACTATTTGCAAAACTCTGAGATCAGTTTCTGGTACAAAAATATGCACTCCAAGTTCCTCCTTAGGGGCTCCTTCCATTCCTTCTTAAGATCCCTTGCCTTTTTTGCTCTATTGGGACTTCACCCTCCCTGATTTTCATGCACAATAGGCAGCTCAAAAACTCTAGTTCCAGTGCAACATACTATCCCTTCTAGCCTCAGTTTGTAGATGTATATTTATTGTAATCATGTATTTTGGTGATGTCCTCCTGTGGAACGTAAGTCCTGTGAGAGCAAGATCTGCCCTGTCTATAAAACAGTGCAGGAGCAAATCCAAGTGAAAGAATGTGCAGCATGAAGCAGGTTTAATTCCTTAGCAACAGAGGGGCACTCAGAAAAAGAGGACCATGTTTTTGGGTAGGAACCTTCCATGGGCCACCAAAGATCACAATGAGTTGAGAGCTTCAGGGTTTGCTGTGAGTGAGACTGTGGCTGGGAAGCATGTTAGCATCCTCAATTAGATCTTGTGCAATTTGAGTCTTGCTCATAAACAAGAGAGGTGGCCTCTCCCTGAAAATCTAGACCTGCTGAGATTCCACACCAGATAATTACCTTATTTGAATTCTCTCATTTTGTTTCGGTAAATAGCTCATATCTATTTTGTTTAATGTTGAGCTCAATTATCTATTGCATTTCTATAAATTGCCACCCCCTCCCAAACCCGGGTCCCCAGTTCTCACTCACTGTGTGGATGTGAGAGGATAATCTTGAAATTTAAAACAAACTGGATAGAATACATGAGGACTATGCCAAAAGAGGCAAAGAGATTCATGTCCTGCATAGACAGCCTGGTGGAGATAAGTAGTTTAATTCCACAAGTACCAGAACAGTCTCTGTGCACTTCGTAAGGATTTGAATTTCCATCTATGTTAATCACCCTTCAGTCAACGCATCAGTGTATTCCATTTGATGAAAGATGAAGCATCCTGACCTGAAACCCCAAGTCAGCCCCACTATGATTTGAATTACAAAGCCATCTCCCTTTGCAGAGCCTGCACTGTGGATTCCTGCAGACCAGAACTCCTGCTCATGCACATTTCAGATTACAACTGCTAAGTAGCTGGGATCAGAGAACTTAAAACCACTGTCAGCTGAAGATGACAAAGACCCTACAAATGTATAAGTCTGTGAAGTGCCACTGAAATCATTAGCCTATTGATTTGGAAACAAGCATGCAATTCACTGTAATAAAGGCAACAGGGTCTATACAGACCAGTGCCTCCTTAACAGTCTGTGGCAAACCTGAATGAAGTAGTCAGAACTTAATGGAGGGTCCCCAGACTTAAGTACAGGCTCTTACATTGCCACCTGCTATACCTCCTCTCTATCTCCATCTGCAGTGACCCCCACAATAAAAGCCTGTCTTCATCTTAAAAGAACGTGGAGACTCCCAGACCTTCAGGCCTTAAAGCAAGGCTGTCAGAAGCTCACAGGTCGGCTCTGCACGAGCAAAGTTCCTCGTGAACAGTGCTCAGTGGGGACCGCAAACTCAAATGTGCTCTGTGCAGGTTCCATGATGCTGGTGATCTGTGAGAGCATTGCATTTGAAGTCGTTTGCTTACTGGTATCCTGCTGTGGGGACTGCCTGGTAGAAGCCAGCAGGTCCATACTATTCTTACTTCTGCTATTGTCCACTGGGGATCCAGAGATCTGTTCCCAAGAGACTAGCAAGACCTGCTGAAAGTTGACCCACAGTCAGAGCACAGGCTGATATTTCAGTTGCTTTCTACTCTTTGTGCATTTCAGGACTTTGCCTGCATCTCCAGAATGTGCATGCTTTGCCTGCCAGGTTAAAGTCTTTCTGTTTGGTCTCTTTCCTTCCCCCACATGGCTGCTTTGTGGGCCGACTTCAGCCTCTGACCTCTAGATCTGTGCTTCTCAAATGTTATGACACACACAGATCTGGGAATATTCGAAACCTGAGACTGGTTTGGCAGGGTTGGGATAGTGCCCAAGTGTGCAGGGGCTGCACTGCTCCTGATCTGAACCATATCTTGAACAGCAAGGATCTAGACTTTCTGCATTTTCCCTCCTCAAACCCATCCAAATCTAGTCACTGAAAATAACTTTGGCCTTAGTGGTTTAAAGGAGGAGGAAGACTTGGTGCACTTCCATTCTCAAGCGAATTTGCCATTTTATGAGCCTAAGAGTGCTTCACCAAAGAACAGCTGGTATCCTTGTGGAATTCTGGTGCTGGAAGTTGTTTCAGGTAGGTCCAGAAGTTATCTTCCTCAAATCTCTGAAATTCTGACCTTTCTCTACTCCTTGAGGGCCCACTTGCACTGAGCAATGCCTCAGCATGAAGCCAGGGCATGAGCCATCCATCTGTACAGTGGAATTAAATGCAGAGGGCACATAAGTGCCCCAGGGTGATGGAATGGACACAGCATTCTTTCTTCCCACATAACATACTACTTGGATCTATGCTATTGGTTTTGTTGTGTTAGGACCACAGAGCAGGAATACACAGTCACTTCCTCTGGAAGCCTAGCTGGCTATAAATTCTTGCTTATGACCAGTTTTCTGCAGACACATCACCTGCAAGAAAGGCTCCAAGTGTTGAGAAGAAGTGGTTAAAACCAACTCATCCCTTTATCAACAGGAGCAGCTGATGGATGGAGGTGCATGAGGCTCCCCCTCCCCCAGCTGCTCTCTCTCCTTGTTCCTCTTAAGTATTATTTTATTTATAGCTAGGAAAAATAATTACCTACAGCTGTGTTTCTCTATTGCCGCACACTTAAGGCAGTGCATACCAGGTTCTTTGCTGAACACAGCCCTGGAAGAAACCATCAGCCTCCTCTCCTCAGCCCAGTGGCTACCCAGCAACTTCTGGTCTTGAGAAGATGTACGTTATCAGCCAATGAGCTTCTATCCAAGCCTCTGTGACTTATCTGAAATCACTACTTTAATTTCTTTAATCCATTGCACTTTCAGATGATTGGATTTGGACAGAAAATACAGCTCCCCTCTGTGCCCTTCTTGGAATTGTAAGAGATCCTGTGGGCAGATTAGTTTAGCAGAGTGCTCTGTAACTACAGCTCTCAGCCCACTCAGTTTAGAATCCTAGTCTGCAGCTTTCTTCGCTTCTCAGTTTCCTCATCTGTACGGCGCAGATGACAATGAACTCACCCCACTGGTGGAATGATTAAATACATACATGCAAAGAACTGACTTGTATGTTTGAGCATAGGAGGTAGTCAACAAATGGGAGTGCTTATTAGGTGGGAGGTGGTGAGGGAGATAAATAGAACCTTGGAATTAAAGTGGGAAGAGGCCTTGTAAGTCACCTAGGCCAGTGGCTTGCAAAGGTCAGGGAGCTTGGGAATCACTCAAGAGCCCAGATTGTTGGCTATCAGTCCAAGATGACTGGATTCATCAGGGCAAGAGTGGAGCCATGGATATGCAACTAACGAGTGATGCTCTTCATAGCAAGTATCTACGTCAACTCCTCTCCTCATATCAGAATCCCCCTTCTTACCCATCTTGTTCCACAAGATCATTCAGAAGGTCTGTTAAACAAAGCCTACAATGAGGAAGGATGGACATTAATCCTTGCTGGTGACTTAAAATGAGTCATGAGCTTCAAATATGTGACTTTACCCTCACAGTAACTTATGAAGTTTCATCTAGTTGCTCCTCGTGTATGTCTGCTTTTAAGATTTTTAAAACTGAGACTGAAGATAACTTTAGTAAGTAGACGCTATCACATAGCAAGAAAGTGAGTAGCCAGGATTCAAACGCAGTCTCGGCCTGAGCTCTTGTATCAGTGATAGTTAACTATACCTGGGAATCCCTACCTCACACCAACTATCATCGTTGACCAACTCTGAAAGTTAGAATAAATACAGCAGTAATCTGCCTCCAGGAGTTCACTGGTACTGGCAAAGGCTTCCAAAATGTCACTGCAGTTGATTCGAAACAAAATCGTGTTCTTTACTGCAAGATGGCAAGTTCAAGTCCTGACTTTCTCACTGCTTAGCTATAAATTTGAGCAACTTTCTAACTTCTCTGTACTTCTTTTTTTCTAACCTGTTACACGAAACTAGTACCTTTATCAGAAGGTTATTGAGAGGAGAAAACAGGTTAATGTGCACATAGGGTGACACAGCAACTTCAACTTTCTTGTATGAATCCATAAAGCCTATTGAGGTCTTCATGGAGACTTTAGCAACTGTACGTCTTAATAATTAAGCCAGACTTTCTTTCCTTCTTTACGATATCAGCACATTCAGCATTATCTTCTTTAAAATCTTTGCTGATGATTAGAGGTGATATAAGAGGAATAACAATACCAAAAGCAGCTGTGCATTTCATCAGCAAGAGGCATGAGTTAGCCATTAATTTTGTAGACTTTCAGTACACCAGGGAAATAGTAATACTTGCACAAAGGAAACAAGAGGTTTTATAAAAATGAGGAAGGAGTGAAGGAAGGGAAGGGAAGAAGAAATAAAAAGGGTTAAGATGTGTTATGTACATGTATCAATTCCCCACCATAAATATAATCATTGTGTACCACAAACATGTACTAATAAACAATTTTTAAATAAAAAAAGTCAAAGTGCCATGAAGTTACTTTGTTTTCTTGTGAAGGTGATCATCTCCTTTTATGTTAAGATAAAGATGTGAAATTGTTCAAGGTGCTGACTTTGCCCATACATGTCCTATCAGGAACCTCCTTAAACTCCAGGAGAGCCAGAAGATGGGAAGATATAAATTACTTAGTCATCAGTGAATGGCAGACTTCTCACTGCTTGTCAAAAATAACTTCTTACACTTTGTTTTAAAAAGTTGATGGTGAGGCTAATGAATACAAGTGGCCCTGGCCCTGCCATACAATTGAGAAAAGAAAAAATTTCATTCTTGTCTTTTCTTTATGCCATAGACTTGGCATTGTGACAGTTTAGTCCTTTCCACTGAAGAATGAAGTCTGTTCCTCAGTCTTTAAATCTTGGTTTGGACATGTAACTTGTTTTGGCCAATAAGATGCCACAGAAGCGATACAATGCCATTACCAGGTCTGGCCCCAGGGATTTACACTCTTTTTGAAACTTGGCCATAGCCTCATGAATAAGCACTATAGGATGAAACACATGGCACAGCCACCCTCTGTGTCCTGGAAAAACGAATGAGTCCACCCAATGGATGGAGCATCAAGCCTTGACTCATTTTACCGGATGATTACAGACTCCAGAAAACCCAGTGAAGAGAACCTAGGTTTGCCCCAGAACACCAGAACTACCTGGCTGGTCCATAGGCTCCTGAGAAAATAATAAAGTTTCATTGTCTTATCACCCTGAGCTTTGATTTGCTTCACTGCAGTAAGTAACTAGTATCGCTGCCAAGAGAATTGGTATTGGTTGGAATAAAAGAGTATCAACATCAAAACACATATGAAAAGCACTATAGTGCTGGTATAGTTTAAGCTATTAAAAAATATTGATAGTGAGTCATTTTTGACTCACAAACATGGGAAATTCAAATGGAGCAAACTAGTGTTTTTGAGCTTTTTCTGGTGTCAGGTACTGCATTTCATGTAATTCTCTCATTCAATTTTCACAACTCTGGAGGTAGATACCACTCTCCTCATCTCACAAACAAGCAAATATATGCCCAATAAACAGTCATTGAAGATATAAATAAAAGAAAAGGCAACATTTCTCAGAGTCACATGGTCAGCAGAGATGGGATAAGAATTGGAGTTTAGATAGTTTGATTCCCTTGGCCAAAGTAATTTCTATGCTAAGAAAGAAGTGATAATGCAATGGTCAGTGCTGACCAAGCATTCACGAGGCACCAGGCTCCTCTGAGATCTTTACAGGGCTCATCTTGGCGAACCAAGTCATAGATGCCTACGAGGCATCATACGTGCAGAGGCCCAGGCCCATCACAGCCCAGTAATTTAGCCAAGGTAATGCTGAAAGTAAGGCCAGGCCAGAATTCAAATGCAAACTGGGGCTGCAGGAACTATAGTCAACTATGCACGACCTCTGCTAGGGATTCAGAGAAGAAAGAATGAGAGGAGAAAATAAAGTTTTTCATAAGAGAAACCCTGGCAAACTCTTTCCATCTTTTCACCTAATTTTATTTCTTTTCCTATCACTCTAGGGAAAACTTTTCATTGTATCAAAAATTCCCAGTTTTATAAAGCTTCTTTATTCCCAGGAGATCATACACAGTCTTTTCTTATCTTTTTCCATAATATTGGACGGTACTTTTTAGAAAAGTAGGTTAACATCCCCAGGGAGACAGGACAGGTGACCTTCCGTGGGCTCACTGAAGAAGCCCCACACTGCTCTGCAGGGGTTGGCTAGTGAACTCCGGGGTTTCCCTCCTTAGTGTTGTGCTTCTTAAAGGCATTGTCTCTAGAAAGCTTAACATTAATTAATTTAAATTATGCAAACTTAAATTAGGACACATAAATTTAGGGCCCCACAGAGACCAAGAGGCTTAAAGAGATGATAGACATGCCTTAGCGTAGTGCAGGAAGCGGGCGGAAGAGATCTGCACAGTGAGGAAACACGCCTGCTCTAAATGGAGATGCTGGTACTAACTGCAAGTCAACTGCTGCCACGGACAGTGACATAAGATTCAGTTTTACAACAGAATCAGATCATTGTGGAAAATTTCTCCAGTGGAATTGGCCCATAGGAGGCCAGCATGCAGCCTTGCACTCACCCCAGTGCGCAGCTTCCTTTGACTAGAACTGCTCCAAATGACAGCTAAGGGAGGTCATTATCCCATGGGAGCTGGCTGGACCTGTCAGGTGTGTCACTGGCAGATTGGCCCAGGAGTCTGGCTTCAGCAACCCCTTCAGGTGATTCTTATACCAAGAAAGGACTTACACCCAGAAGCAATAAGCAAATATCCAAGGAATGAGGGAGTCTGGAACAGAGTTGGAACTCCAGACCTCAGGGTCAGGAAAAAGAAAAGGAAGGATATGCAATGGATCTGAAACGCCTTTGGGGAGCTCTGCACATGGGACTATCAGCTGAGACACCCTAGAGGGCCCACACAGCTTCTTCTTCCTCCTCCTCTAAAGCCAAGATACCAGACTCGGGAGCCTGGCCCTCTTCCCCACCCCCACTTCCCGAGAAGTAACACTGGGTCCCCGCCTTCACAGAGCACTGTCACAGTCATATCTGTTCCGAAGCATGTCACCAAAGCTGTCACTATTTTCAGTTAATTAGTCAAAGGCCTCCATCTACCTAGTGGTTCACCACACTTTTCATAGTAATTTTTATGCAAATACGATGATTCAGGGCGGGATTATGTCAAGGAGAGTGATAGGTACCTCACTGGAGCCAGTGTAGGATGCTTCCTTAACTCGCGATCTGCAGAATCTCCAGAAAGATGTTTAACTCAGCTTTGTACTTGGGCACCATTGAAGGTTAAAAATGACTTCAATTAAAGTCATGGGAGATGTGTGATATGCACACACACACACACACACACACACACACAAAGGAGACCGTGAGCTAGCCTCCCCACTATAATCTTAACTATAGAAGAAACTGTGCAGTAAGCCAATCATTTGAAGCCCAGTTCAATTAATTTTTCCTTCTTTCTTCTTTTATTCCCCCTCAGTTTTTGCTTAGCCATGCAACCTTATTTCATTCTTTCCTTCTTTATATTATTTCCTGCCATCTTTATAAAGAAGCTGAGTTATCTTTCAAGAACAAATTCCATTGTAGCAGTGACCTCAAGGACGATAAGGCAGTAGATTAAATTCTAGTAGTAGCCTGAAATGCGGAAGATGATCTGAAAGAAAGGGTCAATTGTCTAATATTAATTCAGTAATAACTGGAGAGACATTATTCTTATTGCCTCCTTCCAGGCAGAACTACCTGGTGTCTCATGAAGTTCACTGGCACTGCAAGAGAGAATAAAATAAAAATTGGATGGAGGCCAGTTCTAACTCCAGTACTCACCCGACATTCAGATTCTACCTGGAGATGTTTGCTAGGTTGGAAATTAGACCTATAGCGAGCTATCGCTACACACAAAGCATGCCAGCATTTAATGGCTCAAAACAATCATTTCTTTAGCCAACAGTGAGTCTAACTCTGTGGTTTCCGGATGTATTCAGTATGGCGGGCTGGGAGTGACATCTCCCTGGATGACCTTTAGCCAGAAGTACGAAATACTTTGATGGAGATAAAATCTGACAGATGACTAAGACTGCTAAACCCCCACGGGGTCAGGCTGAGGCTGGGAATTTGCAGGAACCTGTGCTTTTGCTCAGCCCCTTCCCCTCCCCTGCTCTGCCTTCCCCACACCCCCAGCAGCCTGTGCCTGCAGATCAGGTGCGCACGGCCCTGCCCTGTAGGGTCAGCTCCGGAGATCCCGGAAGACAGTCTGACCCAGATGTTTTCAAGCAGCACAGATTGGGCCTGCACCTCTGTGACATATGTATTGAACCTTCATAAAAGTTCTTACCAAGATGAGTTTCTTAACCAAAGATGAATGCTAAAAAATCAGAAGTAAAAAGCCCTCATGCACCCCCGCTAATTTCTGTAGGTGAGCAGACGAATACACAGAAAAGTGAAGCAGGTGGTACTTGGAACTCGTGGAGTCCAGGAGCTCAAAATGAATTCAGGGCTCCTTCTCCTTCTCCTCCTTTCCTTCCCCATCCTGACTCCCCATCTCTCTCACTGCCTTCCACCATTCTTTCTCTTCCTCCTCCTTTGCCTCCCTCTTCAACTCCCTTCCCTCCTCTCCCTCTCCCCAGCAGGTGATCTCCCTTCGCTGGTTCTTTTGCTCTGTATTCGCTTCGGTTTATTTTCACAAGTGAAGACTTGTGAGCCAGCGATTGGCAAAACACACAAATCTGTCCGGACAGTTGTGCAGGAGCAGCAGCCAGGCCTCTCGGTCAGCAGGAATGCCACGGCGGAGATTCACGGCCCTCGGAATGGGCAAGCGGGAGCCACAGCCTCCTCCCCACAGGAATCCTATTGGGTTGCAGTTCACACATCCGCAAGGCCTGATTTATTGAAAGGGCGATCAATGTGAAAATACTGTCAAGCTTCTAGAACTCAGAAGATATTTAGATCACTCTATTCGGGTACATCATATTTATGAAAGGAAAAGGAAGTGAGTAGATTATAGATTCGAAAAACCTAGAACAAGAAGTGCGTTGTTTCCAAATGTAATCTTTTTATGAACCTGCTTCCAAAAGGCTGAGCACAACTCTAAATGCTACACTTGTCTGGTATAATTTCTGGCTTCCGGACAGCCCTTTGCAGAAGCAGCAGCTTTCAGATGCTCTCTGTGGGCTTCTCCAGGCTGCCCAGCTCCATGCTTCTGCCCTCTCCCTGGCCTGCCACACAAGGACAGCCACGAAGACCAAGGATACTCACACCAGCCAAGAGCCAAGGAAGTCAGAGAAATCAGTGTCTCTGTCTCTTTCTGTAGCTAACGTAGTTGAGGCCCACAGAAGCAAGTCTTTTATAGAGAACTGAAAACACACACTCAGAGTCAGCACTGTCTTGAGAGCCAGGAATCCCAAGAGTCCCAGCTGCGGTGAAAGTGTGCTTTGTGACCTCAGGCCAGTCACTTTACCTTTGCTCAGCACTGCAAATGACAGAAGTGGCCAGGGTTATCCTGCCGCCCTACTCCCCCACTCTCTATGTGGGAGTTGACTGCATCTCACATCCAGAGACTCCATTCCCTGGCTCAGTCTCTGGGCTGGCTTTGTGACTTGCTTTGGCCAACAGATGCAGGAGTGACACTGTGCCAGCCCTGAGATCTCGCCCCAAAGGGCTTGTACAGGCAGGCTCCCTGTCCTGGAACCCCACCCAGCAGGGAGGGGACCACATGCAGCAGAGATGAGCCACGCAGTGGATCCCACCCTACACAGAGCAGCTCTCAGGGGGCAGAAGCTGCCCACAAATGCATAGATTTAGCCAGGGGAGACACAAAGTCGACTGGCTACACCCATCCTAAATTCGTTACCCACCATACCGCGAACTAAAACGGTGACTATATTTCTAACCAGTGTCTTGGGTGATTTGTTCTGCAGCCATACATGGTTTTTTTCCTCTGCACAACAAAGAGATGGAGCATAAAGATCTCATTGCTGAGAATCACATGAAATGCCAGGGAAAGAGACCAGGAGCTGAGCTGCTCTCCGGGCCTGCCCCTGGACACGCGTGGCTGCTGAAATATAAACTTAATTACTGAAATTAAATAAAGTCTAAATGTTTGTTCCTCAGTCACACTAGCCAGTTGTCACTCGTGGCTGCTGGCCCCTGCACAGGACAGCACAGGGGCAGAACACTGCTATCATCACAGAAAAGCACAGTGGAGTCACTGGGAGGGCTGTTCCCAGCGCTGCTGAGAGGACCCCAGACTCACTACCTCACTGCTGCCTTCAAAAATTCTATATTTTGAGGCTTCTGCTTTACCTGAAATATCTAAATCACCCATGAGTCCTTGGATTGACTGCAAACAGGCTCAGTGTTTCAGTGAGAGAGAGGAAGCCAGGCTCCTAACCAGGTAGGGAAAGTCTTCAGGCTGATGCCAAAACCCTCCCTCCTTCAGGGGATTGCCCTAGTTTTTATTTTAAGCAATTTTTTTCCATGTTGATAAGGCTGATAGCTAGCTTTATGTGCATTCAACCCTTAAAGAGAATTGACAGATTGATTTTTTTTTTATAATGCCTGTGTACATAGGAGATTTCCCCCCAGTGCTCTTTCTACCTTTTCCCCCTCTTCCTCTCCAATGCTCAGGGCTTCCTCTGACTTCAAAGAGTGAGAAAAGACTCAGAGAAAAATGGATATCTGACCTAATTAAGCACATAGATTGAGATTTTCTCTCTCAGCTGATGAAAAATTCCCTTTTCTTCATGAGCCTTATTTTGATTTCCCAGACACGGGAATCTACAGAATGGCATTCTGCTGATTGATGAAAAGCCCTGTCCCTGCCTGGAACCTGGGGCAGGTGGGGAGACACAGCCCCAGGGACAACCAAGCAGGAAAGGCCTCGCACAGTGGTGGCTGCGGAGCTGCGTTCCAAGGCCTGACTCCCAGCCCGGCCTCCTGCCTTGGGGGACCTTAGTCTTCCTGCACTTCAGGTTTTGCCTTTGTAAAACAGAATAGCAGGAACTGTTTTTCCTGAGAAGCGTTCGGTGACTGGATATAAAAGAAGTCCTGAAAACAGGGTCTGTCATGGAACAAGAGCTCAGGGCAGTTCATCGTAGGCATGCTGCTGCCCACGCAGTGTCTGCCTTCAGCACCTGTGTGCTTTGTTGCTAAGAGTGTGCTCCTAAAACCTCCTTCACAGGCCTGACTTGGGCAAGAGGAGCCGCTTCACCTGCACCAGCAGTATGCTGGGATGTCATCCTGTCTGGCTGATGGGACAGGAGCCAGAAATCCCAGCCCCAGGCCCTGAAGCAAAGTATGGAGGGCATCTTATGCTCCAGAGCTCGCCTCAGGGTCTGGGGAGCCTGGGCTTATCTCAACAGCCTGCTTGCTTGGCCTCGTCCCTTGCTCAGTCCCCCCTCTCTTCCTGGTTCTCCAGGAATACTTTCTGAAATATGAAGGCTATGCCAATCTTTGCTTGGGGAAGCAGATCAAAGGCAGTATGTTATCATAGCTATAATTATAAATTATGGTTAGTATTATTAGAGTCATGTTGTAGAAAGTGGTTTGGGTTCAGCACTTCTTAAAGCACATTTCCTTTTTCTTAAAGCATATTTCAGTTCACCCTTGTGACTTCTTGGGGAAACAAGAGATTAAATCAAATATTGGATCCATTTCCTCTTCTCTTCCCACACTCAGGTCCTCCCAAATCAGCTGGGACCTCCTAGGCTTGGATGCAGAGACCCTAGCCCAGAGAAACAAGTATGGTCCCCGTTCTCCCCCCAGTCTTCTCCAGACAGCCATCTGCTGGGCCCTGGGCTACACACACAGATCACCCTTAGCAGGACCAACTCTGGGAAAACAAATAACTGGATCTCAATCTAGGCCTGCATGGGAATCTTGTGGAGGGCTCATTAAAACTGATCCCCCAAGCTTCCTCTAAAGTCTTAGTCCCTGGTGTCCCTCACAAATCCCTCGGTGAGGCTGCCATGCAGATCCAAGTGGAGACGCCTGGTTGCATGTGAGAGTGCACAGCTGGAGGCCAGAGAGGGGTGATCCCAGTGTAGGCCCCAAGCAGGGCCTGGCTGTTGGGAAAGAAATTTCTCAGCCATGTAAGAACATCCTCAGCCATCCCAAGGGGGTATGAAAAGCAGGTCTGCAAGACCACCAAAGCATAGTGCACTAGATTCTTATTGCTGCTGTAACAAACAGCAGATTAAAGTAATGGAGATTTATTATACTATAGTTCTATATATACTATAGTATAATTGATGCCTGATATGGTCTATCATCAAAGACTTCTGGAGGCTCTGGGGAGAAATGCATGCTTTGCCTTTTCCAGCTGCCTGAGGCTGCTAGTATTCCTTAGCTCCTGGCTGCACAAATTTGACCTCCCTCCCCATGTCTCCTTCTCTGGCTCTGGTCTTCCTGTCTCTCCCATAAGGATCACTGTGGCTACACTGAGTGCCCAAGCAGTCTCCCCACTTTAAGATTATCTCCTGCATCACAACATCTTTAACCACACTTGTAAAGTCCCTTTTGCTTCATCTTGTTTGCAAGGTAACATTCACAGGTGCCCCAGATTAGGGCATGTATATTTTCAGGGAGCTACTAGTTCACATGGCCCCACCTCTTTCTTTATCAATGAAGCACCTTCCTTCCAAAGGCTTCCAGATGCCGAGGCCCTACGCCACAGCATCCTAACTGTGCTTACAGCACGTAGATCTTGATAGTCCTGTGGCCTCTGCTTGCCTTCCTTCCTCTCTCCACTTCACTAATTATGGGTTTTATCCCTATCTCTAAAATCCTCATTCTTTTTTCTTTTTTTATAAAGCTTCCCTGGGTCCTCTCCTCTAGTAATTCTGATAAGAACTGTCTCTGAGAGTATTGCAGTTTTCTCTTGGCTCCACCCATCTTGGTTTCGATGCTGCATGTGGCTACATATTGTTCAAGGCAGAGATCACAGGCTTTTCTTGTTCCTTTGCCTTTTCTCCAACCCAGTGTAGGCACAGTTGGTACTTACTAGCTACCTGTGAATTGATTATTAGATGAGTGGAATGTGGTCTCTTTTCCCTGCCTCATGATGCCAGGCTGCTAACATCCTGCAAGCAGCATGTGAAGCCTGGAAGAGAGCTGCAAAGCACCCCCACCCACCCGGTGATAACGCCTCTTCCATCTAGGACCCAACTCTTATTTAACAGCAGAGCTAGTAATGAGTTCATGAGTGAACTAAACCACTCATGAGCACAGTGTCCCCATGATCCAATCAGCTTCCAAAAGCAGCACCTCTGAACAGGGGACATACCAGCTCTAAACTATAAGATCCTCTACTCCTAACTGTCCTGAGTCCTATACTTGACCCATTATATTAGTTGACTGTTTTTTGTATGCATTTCAGTTTGCCAACTATTTAAGGATGCCTTAATAAGACATGGAAGTAACTCTTACTGTGATTATTGCCATGTGTTCACCCATCTCTAAGTTTCTGGTTCTTCTTTTTTAACAATTGTGTCAATAACAATTGACTCCTTTTCTATCGTGTGCAACAGAAAGGCAAGTATTACTGAAGAATCTTACCTCCCATCTTCTCTTGGATCCAGATATGACCATGTGATCAAGTTTCTCCAGTGGAATGGGATGGAAGGTATGAGTGTCCCTGGTCTTCCAAGTCCAGGTTTAAGAGGCAATGAGGACTGGTCTCCAGAGACCCCCAAGGCCCAAAGTATGTTGGCTGGACAGAGCCCGGAGTCATGAGTCAGCATGTGGTAGAACATTATCTGCTGATGGAAACATCCACATTTGACTTTAAGTGAGAAAAGTAATGATATTCTACTGGAATATTTGGTTTTGCTGCTACACTTACCCTGATTAATATACTATTCCATCCTATGGTTATTCATGCATTCAATAAATGTTTATGAAACTTTCTCATATACAAGGCATTATGCCAGCTTTGCACCTTCAAGGATTTTATATACTAACTTAAATATAAGGACAGGCCACTGTTTATTTGCCTTACTATATGGTATACTGTGTACAAGTTATTCTACTTATAGTGTATTCAGTATTCTATATACAGTATAACAGTTGATCATCGCACTAATTATATAATACAGATATAATAGCCCCAAACTATGGATGAAGAATCCAAGGCTCACAAAATAGTATTTTTTACTCAGGTACCTGTGTCTTCCCCCATACATTCTACTTATAATGTGTCTTAGGAAGGTGATAAAGTGCATACACAATAATGGGTAAATTACTGAGGAAGAAATGACACAAGGGAGGAACGTTTAAATGCTGCAGCATCCCAAAATGACTATTTTGACATCATTTTCATACCTTGCTCTGGTAATACTGTCCACTAAATCATTTGCTTCTGTCTGTTCTTCCCTTGACTTCTTTGATGGTGGCACTTTTGGTGTCAGAAATGTCCAGAAAGATCCATATTAGCCATCAAAGTTCAGTGTGTCCAGAACACCAAGCAGAAGGACTCAGTAAATCAGAACCTAGTAAATTTCTGCTTCATTAGATGAGTGTCCCATGTATTGCGTTTTTTCCCCCGTGTATTGCTTTTTAAAACTATATTGTTTGATTGACTTTGCAAGCTTAAAGCCGGTAGTCTGAGCAACTATTTAGAGGAAAACAATATGCAACATAGTAACTATTGTAGATTTCCTACTGTTGTGTCACTGTTATGATTCATTTTATTGTTGTTTTATTGCATTTAAAATTGAATTAAAAAAAATAAAACTTCACTTTGTTACCCTACCAAATGGTCTTGGTAGAGCCTGCCCTTTTTCCCTCCCAGAGTATGGGGCTTTGATGAGGATTTATTTAAAATGCATGAAACCAAAGAAAACATAAATCAGTCTCTTTTAACTATTCTCATTCGTTCATTTAGCAAATAATAATTCAATGCATTCCCTCTTCTTGGTGATATGTCCACATTTTCTCTGCATCTTAATTATTTTCAGGCACACTCTACTCAGAAACATCCTCAACACTCTAACTTTGCTATGAAATACAAGACTTTGCATTTTCTTAGATGTAAATACCAGGGTAGGGGAGACGTGTGCAGTTAACAAAATGCAAAAACTTCAGATCTTACGCCTTTCCCAGGATTGGATTGGAGTCTTAAGGAAGTGGATGGCCTGTAGACTTCAAGGCTTCCTGTGTTAGTTAAAAAGAGATACAAATTGCTTCCCCAGTGCATCTTCTCAGGGGAGCTTCCAGGATGGAATGCTGACGTAGCATGAATTCATCTTCAAGCAGAAACCTAAGGCAGATGCCATTATTTTTTCATGCCGTTTTAATGCACTTGCTTGGAAAAGACGGCGGCATGTTTGTGCTGGGCTCCTTGGTATTTTACAGTGGCTTCTGTAATGACTTTTTATGAGTACAGAATAAGTGGATTGGGAGCCAAATGCTACCTAGCTACTTAATAAGAGTTCCCTTCTGCATAGTTACTCATGCTTCTCTCCTTATGTGCTCCTTTGTTTTTGGTCTGCCTGGTTCAGAAAAATCCCTGTTTTATTTACTCAAAAGCCAACAAATATTTACAGAACACCTTTTATGTACAGGGCCCTGGGAAATACACTTGGATACAGACAGTGGTCACTGCCCTGCCTTATGAGGGGCTCACTTCTAGGGCCGTGTCCTGCAAAAAATGCTTCAACCTCTAAGTTTCCACACCTTTCCAGACAATGTGGTCCTCAAAGACTGCCTTGGTCTTACCTACGTCGAAGTCCCTAGTGAGAACTTCCAAGGTTGGCTTGGGGCGGGTGCCCAGCACATATTTATTGAATGAATTATTGAGTATTAGACAGGAAAGTATGTCTGTGTATTATAGGGGAACAGCTACTTTATATTTCACACAAACAGCCTCAGTTTTCTTATCCAGGCCCTGGGGATGAAGAATAAAAGGACCAAATTACTCTCCCAGAAACTGTTGTTTTAGTTCTACAAAAGAAAAGACACTTGTTCATTCATTCATTCATTCAACAAATATTTACTGACTGGCTGTTATGTGCCAAGATTGCTGTGAGCCTAATACAAACAAGACCTTCCATTAGCAGAGCTAACCTACATTTTAATAGAAAGGGTAGGATATAAACAAATCAGCCAATCAATAAACAATACAATGCTTGGCAGTTGATAAGCATCACTAGAGAAAAACATTAAACAGTGTTGCCTTTTCTATTAAATCACAGCAAATCACTCCAAAGGTTAATGGCATTAAAAAGTCATTTTATTATTCTTGCAGATTCACATTCACCAATAATTTTCATCACACAAATTTTGGAGGGGACACATTCAAACCATAGGACATGGCCTCAGTAAAGGTGGGACCTGTATGGGCGGCCTTAGGTAAACTTGAAGGTGCCTGCACATATAGCTTGTTCTATGAAGCGTCTGTACTCCCTCAGCATGCATCCAAAGGGCCACTTGGGGACAAACACATTGAGGCCATGGTCACTGCAACCGTTGTGTATTGTTATAGTACAGACTGATGCTTACAACAGCCGCTGACTATTTTCCCCACATGCATGGGTTGGATGGGCAGTTCTGGTGATCTGGGCTCAGCTCAATTGATTTTGGTAGGGTTTGCTCACATGTTCTGCTGTCGGCTAAGTTGTCAGTGAGGAACACCTTAGTGGATGGTTGTCTTGGCACTACGTGTCCCTCAGATGCCTCCAGCAGGGTGGCCTGGGCTTATTCTCACAACAGCAGTAGCAACCAAAATGTGGAAGTAGAAAATTCCAAGTTCTTTTCAAGTTTCTGCTTGTGTCCCATTTGCTACTTTCCAATTAATCAATGTAGATCACATGGCAAAGTGCAGGGGCAATGTGGGCATTGGATGCAATCGATTTCACTGCCACTAACCTGTCTTATAAAGCAATAAGTAGGTCCTGGTCATGACAGGGCTGTAGTTTTGCAGAAAGGAGAACTGGCTGCAGCTAAAGGGAATAACTTGAGACAACCAAGGAGAGAATGAATCCCAGCACCAGTGGCCCCCATCTTTGTCCTTTCTCTTAAAAAACAGTCTCTTCAGAATCAGTGTTGACTCTGAATTTAAAGAATTCCATGTTGAAGCAAAGTATGAGGAGTTTTGACCCCAGGCCAACATGTTTTGGTCCACCACTGGCTCTCATGAGCTCTGAGGACAAAACAGAGTTAACACACTCCCCATTACATGGATGAGGACTGAGTGCAGGAGACCGTGGAGCCTGAATTCTGGGCCAGCTCACCTGATTGACTTCATGGCTTCAAGTTCCTTTCCCCTTCCCAATGCCAGACTGTCACGCCCCTGGGAGAGGCTTGGGGCAACTAAGTGATCGTGATATCCTGGGCCCACTTTCTTCTTAGTGGGAAGGCTCACTGTAAAGCACTGAACAGCCACAGAAAAAAGATACACAGTTTGCAAAAGTGGATCGTCCTTGTGTCAACCCAATTAACAAATGGCACAGAGCATCTGAGTACATGCCTACTACATCTAGATGAGTGTATTGCATCGGGATAAGCCTGGCAGGGAGTCATTTACCCCATAGTATATATAAGCAGTGCTCCTCACATTGCAGAGTATAAACCACAGGACTACATATGCAGCTTCCCTCCCTAGGACAAACATTGTCAGTTATTGAGCTAAGATGAACATCTTAGACATCTATTGAAATAGGCCTTTTGCCTTTGAAACATTAACAATTTTGTCTTGAAATATTAACAACTTTCTCTTGACTTGGTATAATGTAGATTTGTTGCAGAGCTTTGCATCATTCAACTAAGTTTTCTTGCTAAGAATCAGGGCAGATTAGAAATTGTGAACAATTTCCCATATACTTCCCTAGAATTTCCCTCCATGTTTGATTTTTGCATCTCAGTGGAGTGAAAATGATGTCATTTATCTCCCAAGATGTAGCAGAAGGCTTTGTTACTAAAGGCTTGTATCAGCTCTCATGTTGTCAAACACAGTAACTGACACTTAAAACTTAAAGGAACACAGGTTTGATTTGGCTCAAGATTTAAGAGGATTCAGTCCATGACCAGCTGCCTCCAAGCAAAAACACTGTGGTGGAAGGGCATGGCAAAGCAAAGCTGCTTAGTTCACAGCAGTCAGGAACCAGAGCAAAGGAAAAGTGTCAGACAGGAAGGGACAAGGGACCAGGTGCAGACACAAAGTTCATACCTCCATGACCTACCTCCAACACAGTCACAAGTGTGCTGCACCAATCCCCTGGTGAATACTAGTGAAATTGACAATATACCCTAACTGTCCCACATTTATATATCCATTTATTGAAAAACTGATGAATAATACAGACTTCGCACAGTTAAGAAAGATGTGTCTCTAAGTCACTTTAAATCTACAAATTTTTGGGTTGGGGACTTAGCTCAGTGGCAAAGTGCCTGTCTAACAAGTGCAAGGTCCTGAGTTTAATTCCCGGTCCCCAAAAATAAATTAAACAAATTTTTAAATACCATGAAAGGTATAATTCTCAAACTCAATGGGAAGGCAGGGTATTAGTTCACTGCTGTCTAAAGAGTTTCTTAAGAATTATGAAGCATATACGTAGTTTATGAAAAGCATATACAATATGTCAATAGTATTTTTAATATAAACCTAGAGCACAGAGCCCAACAAAAATCTTGACTGGTAGGAATAGCAAGAAAATAACCCAAGAGAGCATTCAGAAGGTATAATTTTTTTTAAAAAAAAGATCTTGAATAACAGTTTACCTAAACATGTAATTTTTCCTATAAGAGACAGTAAATTATAACCAAAAATTTTAAGTGACTCTGTCAGACTCTTGAACATTTCATAAACATAGGATTAAAGTCACAGATGTGAACTTCTGTTGAATAAGATATTTCGCTCTTTAATTTGTATGAATGTTTGACTTTCTAAGAACTGCTTCCTACATCTCTGCATTCTCTTGACTTCCACAGAAGCACCAGCAGTTGAGTATCTTGGAGGAGCCATCATTTTAAGAAGAAAAGTTACTATTTTGTGGAATTACAGATAATGTAGGTGTCCATGTTCCAATGAGAAAATCCCAGCCACATAGGCTTGCATCATATCAGAATTTACTGGTTTAAGTAAATTAACTTCTGGCAAGTCCAGAGGGAGAATGTGGGCTTGAACCGGATGTCTGTAATCTTGTGAGGGTTGTGACACTTTTCTTCAGTGGTTCTTTTCTCCTAGTTTCCACTGTATGTTGGCCTTGTCCCCCAGCTGGCTTCTCTCTTGATAACAAGAGGTTGCCAACATCTCTGAGAACTTCCACCTACTTCCTTGTTCATACTGGGGAGAAAGTTAGTCTTGAGCTTGATATTTATACTGATGCTGGTAGACTGATTGCAAAACTTGCTCCAATTCTCAATCCTTCCCTGAAACTGTGTTCTCTGTTACATGAACGAGTGGTTCCTCTCATCAAGAACAGTCTTTCTCTCCCCTTAAATCTGGGTTGGCTTTATGACTGACTAGCCAACCAACCCTGGCAGAAGCTGAAAGTGCTAGTTCTGAGCTGAAACCTAATGAGAACTGCATATTTCATTCTCTCTTGGAGTTCTGCCTTTGCTATAAGAACAAACCCCAGCCACCATGATGGGAAATAAGAAATCACACAGGGCAGAAATAAGCCACCTTACTTGGACCCAACCCAGACCATCCTTAGCCCACCCTGTAAAACACCTGAGAGAGTCTACCCTGGAGCAGCAGAGTCACTTGCTGATCTGTAGGTGACCATAGGTATGCAGTCTATCTGAGCTGCGATGAGAAAAGCCACACAGTTGCGTTGAAGAGTGATGTCTTAAAACAAACACTGTTCAAAGAAACTGAGTATTGCAGTGGTTTGTTGGCTAACTGATGCATAGCTCACTGATACACAGATCTTCTCAGCTTATCTTGATTGCATTGCTTTAAGTTGTGGAATCACCCCTAAATGGATTACCATGATTCAGCGGACCTAATTCTGTCAATGTCCATCTTGAGCTGCAACAAGGAAGTGAAATGGAAATGTGAATGATCATCAAGGATTACTAGGAAGGGGTTGCAAGAAATATGGGTGATGACCAGAAGCACTCACTATAGGCAAGCAATCAGTTCATCGCCTTCACTTCACAAGAGATCCCAGGTGGATGGCAATGGAATGGGATGAGGACACAGTGGCCCATTGTATTAAATGACTGATCTGAAAGCCATCTTTACCACACATTTAGATTGAATGCCCTGCCTCAACAACATCACAAATTACTGACTGCTCCGAAGGTTCAGGTCACTTGAAAATTCTTTTTGAATCCACCAATGTCACTGTTTTAAGCAGCAACAGCTTCTAACATGCCATATACAAATATTAATATTCTGGGAGTCTGAACAAGGAGGATCATAAGTTCAAACCCATCCTGGACAAGTTACTGATTTAGTGAGACCCTGTCTCCAAATAAAAAATTAATAAAATGTCTGGGGATGCAGTTCAGCATGATATAGGTTCAATTCCTATATCACCAAAACAAACAGACAAGCAAATAAACAAATTCAATGCCTTTTAAGTTTATAAGGTATTCAAAGAAGACAGCTTCCTGTAGTAAGTAGCCTGAGATTTCCCAAGAAGATGCAACATAGGTGCTCATGACCTGTGATTCATACATATTTTTCCCCCTGTGTACTTCCTATAACAAGGGGTTCCTCATAAAATGTATATCAATGTTATAACACTGCTAGATCATTCTATTTGGAAACACTGTCAAGTGTTGCTTTGATATATTTTTTTAAAAATTTATATCCTATTTTTTTTCTTTACATGCAACTAGAAAGGGATTAAAATTGAAAACGAGTAAAGAAGGAAGAATGTGCATTAGAATTGTGCTAACTCGACAGGTATAAATGTTACAAAAAACATCATCCAGGACAAAATCAGTAATGGAATTTGGACTTCAAAGAGCACACATCTACCATTAAGGGGAGAGAAATTGTATAGCCTTCCAATTGAGGGAGGAGATAATCATAGGGTTTGGGGTAGCAAACATTCCATACACTAAATTTTCTTTTTTGTATCTCCCTTCTGCTCCTGGAAGAAATGTGCTAAGTAATGTGTATGCTGGGAGAAGTAATCTGCAGTTCTAAGAAAATAATTTAATGGGGGGTATGAAAAATAGTATTTGTAAGTAGTCAGTTCTTATTACTAGACAGCATGTCAAAGCTTAGAAGAAGCCTCTGGCAACCAATGAAAGAAGGTAATGCCAAGGAATTTCTACATGAAAATTGGCCAGATGGAATGAAGAGGATTTTACGTTAATAGTTTTCTGTATACAGAAGTATATATTCATTAAAAATTAAGAAAAATTAGAATAAACAGATGTAGAAAATACACATGTGAACAAAAATTTTGTCATCTTTGACACAGCTCCCTATAACCTGACATATTTAAAATGAACACAGAGGACTATTGTAGTGTATTAGATATATTAATGGTCCAAATGTATCAAATTTATATTAATGGTCCATGCCCTAGAATATGGTCACCTGACCAGGGAACTCTATAGTCGGCATGTGTATCCAATTTTGACCAGCACAACTACAAATTTATTGTGTCAAATAGTATATGCTTGAAAAGAACTTATATGTTTTCTCTTTCTGTTGTGAATTCTTGCCCCCACCATATTGAGGAGCCCAGGCTAGCAAGGCATAGGTAGGTAAAATAGAATTGAGTCATCCCAACCTAGTAGGATTTGAACCCCTAAGAATATCACATCCATGGAAACTGTATGAAGGCACATCCTTGTCTGACCCCATTTCCGGTACCAAAATCTGTACTAGTTATCTATAGTTACATAACAAATTGTCCTAACAGGCATGATCTTGAAAAAAAGGAAGTATTTATTATCCAATGAAGTTTATGTGGTTCATAAATCAGGACAGAGTTTAGCAGAATGTTTCTTGTTTGGGGTGAGGTTGAAGTCCATATGTCAGCTAAAGACTTGATGAGGGCTGGCAGATCTACTTCTAGGATGGCTCACTCTTGAGGCTGGTAGCAGGAGACCACAGGCCCTTGCTGTCTATTGGCAGGGTCTCAATTCTACAACATGTGTCTCTCCTCTTAAATTGGTTCGAGTGTCCTTTCAACATGACAACTGACTTCCCATATTGTGAGTGACCCAAAAAGCAAATCAAAAGCTATGATGTCTTTTACAGTGTAGTTGTATAATCACCCTCCATTATTTGTGTGATATCTTTTGATTTGGCAGTTAACACATTCATTGCATGGGGAACCACTTAATAGCTCACTGGGGTCCATCGTAGAGGCTGGCTGCCAGACTGATGTTGGAAAGTTAGTCCTGCAAGCGCATGCTCCAAAAGCTGTATGCCTCCTTCCAAATCGAGCTCTCATACTACCTGACTGAAGGGCTGACACAGCTGGGAATGTGGCCCAGAACACCAGCACATAATCTCTCCAGCACAGCTGTCTCAGAGTAGTCCAGCTCTTATACAACCACTCAGAGCTCTAAGAGCAAGTATTTCCAGGGATCAAGATCATGGCTTTGGGCCAGGGATTTAGCTCATTGGCATAAGCACCTGCCGAGCAAGTATCAGGTGGTAAGTTTGATCCCTGGCACAAAAAAAAAAAAAAAAAAAAAAAAAAAAAAATCATGGCCTTTTAGGACCTTGTCTTGGAAGAAATACAGCATCGCTCTCACTGGACACTATAGACTCAACAGAGCAGACCTTCACCCTACTTCATAGTGGATGGAGTAGCAAACAATTTAAGATCATGCATAAAACTGTCACATCTTATCACCAGTAGCCTTCACTAGAAAGAAAGTTATGTGACACAGGACTTCTTGTTCAATTCCATTACTATAACCCATTATATTAGTTACAGCCCTTTAGAGAAAAAGAATAAATAGAATATATATGTAGGATATGTATGGATATATATGAGATAATTAATTTTGGGAATTGGCTCATGTGACAATGCAAGTACAGAAATCCCATGACCTGTGGTGTGCAAGCTAGAGCTCCAGAAAGTTGGCGGTATAATTCAGTCTGAGGCTGAAGGTTTACGAACCAGGGCAAGTGTGAACAGGACTAGATTAAGTCCCAGAGCATGAAGACCCCAAACACTTCTACCTCCAAAAATAGGGGAAGTTGGAGATCCCAACTCAAGAAGACAGAACAATCATTTGCCTTTCCTCTGCCTTTCTGTCCTCTCAGTGGATTAGATGAGGGTCAACCACATTAGTGAAATTAGATTTTCTTTATTCAATCTACTGATTCTATGTTAATCTTTTCAAGACACACTCTTTCACACATACTCAGAAATAATGTTTGATCCACTATCTGGTTATCTCCTAGCCCAGTCAAGTGTATGCATAAATGTAATCATCACATCTCATTTCCATTAAAGATGTGTAGTTACTGAGCGGGTGAGGGAGTGAATGACAGATATAAAATCATGGAGACAGCTTAAGCAGAAAGCACTACAAGAAAGATTACAGGGCTCAATATTAAGCCCTTGGGGGCACTCCACCTTTTAGGGCTCTGACAGGAGGAAACATCCACTTTCTTTCCCATGGAGCACCGGGGCCCCTCATAAATCAGCTAAGAGGACAATGTCACCTAGCAGCCGTGCTTCAACCTGTGTGTCATGCAGTACCTGAGACCCTGAGTTCACAGTCCTCATAGTCTCAAATTCCCTACCTCACAAGCACAGGTCAACCCAGAGCATGTGCACCCTTTAGGACCCAAAGACACATCTTGGTTGTTGGATTGGAATGGACTCATTCGAGAGTATATGCCAAGTAATCTACACATGAGTAAAGAGATGAGCCCTTGTGCTGCCACAGAAAGCAAGGAGTGGAAAGAGAAAGGGTGAGGGCGCTCAGCAGGGGCCCCAAATCTGGGACCATCTCTCCTCACCATATCCTGCTGGAGAACTCTGAGGGGTCAAGAATTTGCAACTGGAATCTGGCCTTGCAGGTTGTTCCAAAGACAAACTTTTCAAGATTGATTGTTAGAACACATTTTTCTTAGCAGCTTATTAGCTTGATTACAATGCTAAAACATATTTCCTGTAGCAGTTAGTTAGCATGACTCACAACATTTTTAGTATTTAGACATATAACCTGTAGGTAAGCAGTAGTGTAATAGAACTGAGTCCTGTAACTGCGAGGAGCAGGCATGGCTAGATGGACAATCTTCAGTGGAAGGAATGGTAATGCGATAGCCAGAAGTCAGAAGATCTGAGACTCAACTCCAATATACATAAGCCCTTGCTGCACTTGCAATTAAAATTTGCTAAAATTAGATTACATTGCCACCAGGGGAACTGTGAGAATGCCCTAATGAAATCATGATCTAAACTTCCAGGCTGTTCCCAGATATGATTAACAAAGATCAAGAATTTAGCCTGCTTTTCTATTTAATTACTTATTTTATGAAGTAGGAGCCCTCATTTAAACAGCTAAGCATAAATATCAATCCCTACATGTGAGAGGATATATAATTTAATTTTAAAATTCAGGGACCTTGTGTTTATGAAAATCTAAGCTGTGTTATCTGCTGCCAGACCTGGTGATCACAGAGACCCCTTATTCCGTGGGAGCATCTAACACCAGCTAGATCTACTTTATTTTATTTAATTTTATTTAATTTTATTATTTTTTGTTTGTTTGTTTGTTTGTTTGTTTGAGACAGGGTCTGACAATGCAGTTCAGGCTGTCCTTGAGCTCACTTTGTAGCCCAGGCTGGTCTCGAACTCACAGTGATCCTCTTGCCTCAGCCTCTTGAGTTTGGGTTTACAGGCATGAGCCACCACACCCAGCTGCCAGGTCCACTTTAAAACCTGTTTTCAGATGTAAGTATTGGAGTGGTTCCCACTAGCACTGCAAATTAAATTTAAAGGGAAAATTATCTCTGCCTAGAAACTACACACTGTGTTAAAAGCTCTTTTGATCCTGTCCCTACTACAATTTAAAAATTTTTTTTTACTATGGATATTTCTAAACATACAAAAATATAGGTTGTACAGTTAAACCCATATACTCTTCATTCTGTTCAGTGATTATCAATATTCCCTTCACTTTATTTTATTTGGTGGTATTTTTGCAACAATCTCAAGCAGAATCCTCTTGACTGAAGGCAATAAATGCTTTTTCCTGCCCCTTGGGTTTGGTTTGCTTTTATTTCTTTATTTTTTTCTTCATCTAGCAACTGGAATGAGATTCATCCTACTCCTTTGTATCATCCAAAATGATGGCAACCCGCTCCCCTAATGGACCTCTGCAGATAAATAAGGGCATTCATCCCAGTTACGGTTTTCACAACATACAGGTCCCTTTTTTCCACTGATTATTGCGCAAATGTTTCCATTGTTAACCAGAAAGGAAAGTGCTTGGGGCAAGAAATGGGAAAGGTGACATCAATTTAACACCACCTTTTTGGGGGTAGCACAAAATGACAGGACAGCAGGAAGCAGTTTAAACCGCTTCCCCTGACAAGAGAAGCTAAATGGTTCTGAGAGCTGCTCCCAGTCAGGTCAGGTATTGACAAGAGACCCACTCTGATAATGACCTATGAGAGACTGCATTCTGGCCTCATAGGGTAATTTGTTTTTCGAACCAGGGCATGTTGTGGAAGACTGGGAGGTTAGATGGCCCTGCGTAAATGCAGTCACAGGACGAAACCTGATAACTAGTCTCTTCTATTGATTTAGGCTGTGAGAAGCTACCTGTTGGTGTTCTGGTGATGTTGTCCTCTACCTTCAGCGTCTCCATCACTGTGAGAACATGGAATCCACAGGCTTTGCCACCAGCCTGGTTCCACTCACTCCTCCCACTTCCTGTGAAGTAGTGTTTTAGCTGTAAGATGTGAATGCCTTTCTGCAAGAGAAAAATCTCCCTCACCTTCAATCTTTTCTCATGAACGGGGGTGGGGGAAAGGAAGCAATGGGTCAGATTGCCCAAGAGCAAAGATTAGAGCTGGAGGTCAATGGGCAGTGTGCAATATGGCATCAAGGCAAGTAGAAAAGGAGGAAGGGGTGGTGGGAAACCTGAAGGACCTCTGTCTCCCTCCACCAGACTGATGAGGAAGGCACATAGATGTGACACAGAAAGTTCAACATCTTCTGGACCAAAGATGTTCCTGAGGCTGCCCCAAGCAAGGCTGCATTGCACCAAGCAAGGCATGGTGAAGAACAAAGCCAGCTCTTCTTTTAACTTGCCCCAAGGCCTGGGACAGTGCTCCAGGGTGAGGCAGTAGGAGTGTTCATGTGTCTAACCTCAGCCCTCAACCCTGAAAGGCTTGCTGGATCTGGCCTGCACTCTGACTCTATTTCAAGGCTCAAAAGCTGCAAAGCCCTCAAGGAAAAGACATGGGGTGATTCATGGGTCTCTAGCAAAACATTCAGCAAACATACAAACGACCCTTAAAGGTTCTAGGCAGCAGAGCCTCCTCCCCTATGCCCATAAGCTGGCCACTATGCCGCATCCCTACCTCCACCTGCAGGAAGCCAGATCCTTTCTTCTGCCCTTTATCCAAAATCTGTGCATCTGAGAGGAGATGGTGTATGTCCCCTCTCATTCTGTCTCCCACCCCCATTCTTTACCTGAATTATTTTGCCTACATTATCCTATATCTGGTTAAGTCACATCTGTGCTCATTTATGTTCCTCAAGCCAGAGGCTAAGGTGACTTCACATACGGAAGACTGGGTATGACCCATCTAAACAGATGAACAGGTGAGTATTTCTTTGAAAATATGGGGAAGAGCTCAGTTTAGTTCCAGCCTGACTTCTGAACTCCGTCTAAACATTAAAGAACGACAACAAACTCATCCCAATGTTCCCCACCAAAACATCCCTAGGCAGAGTTTTCTTGAACATAAAATAAATTTGTGTAGTGAAACTTTAGAAATAGATACAGCTACCTCTACTCGATGATGTTTTCTTGAGACATTGCACTTCTGGGAAGTCGTATTCCCTTTGAATGCAGCTGGAAAAGAGTGGAAAGGGGAATGGGAAGCGTGAACATTCCTAGCTGGGAGGTACTTAACTACAACTCCAGTTTGCTAGTAATGTCACCATGTGGTTCCCATTCGCACTGAATGCTACCGACACCCTCACCTACGCTTACAGTCACGGACTTTTTACAGAGTAACGACAGTAACTGGTGAATATGAAAATGTGTGAACTACTTCACGATTGTTCTGTTTCAGCATTTACTTAAAAAGTAGAGGCCAGGCATGGTGACATGTCCATGTCCTGTAATCCCAGCACTCCAGAGGCTGAGGCAGGAGGATTTTTGTGAGTTCAAGGCCAGCCTGAATTCTATAGCAAAACCCTATCTCAAAAAAAAAGACAAAAATAAAAAATACAAAGCAAATATATCTTGATGCCTGAAACAAATGAAATGGTCTGAATCAATGCTCTCTTGATTTCTGATAAACCTGTGTAGCAAATCATTCTCCAATCTGGGACAAAACAAAATGCAATTCTTTCAGTGATTAAGTTTTTGACTGGTTACCAGTCCCAATATTTATGGTTCCTCTCTGCTTCCTAAGCCAAGTTCTTATTAAACTACTCACCTCTACTGAATGGCATTAGGACATTATGACCTTGAGAGGTGATGAAGTCATGAGAGCAGCGTCCCTCTGAATGGGATCGGTGCCTGTGTTAGAGCAAGGCGACCCTTCACCTTTCCACATTGTGAAGGTGAGGCTTCTGAAGCAGAGGCTGGGGTCTCACAAAACCTAACCTGCCAGCATCTCCATCTTGGACTTCTAACCTCCAAACCAGTGGGAAAAAAGTTCTGTTGTTTTTAAGCCACCCAGTTTATGGTATTTTGTTGTAATGGCCCAAACTGACTAAGCCAGTGAGAAATGCAAGATCTGGAACACTCCAGCAATGAAAACTGCTGGCACTGTGGAAGGACAGTGAAAGTAGCCAGAGCCTCCCTCACGGCACCAGGCAGGGCAGGTTCTGCAGAGAGGAAGGAACCGAAGCAGCAGGACCAAAGGCATTGCTGCACTTCCCCTAAGATGGTGGAGGAAAGAGCTGACTTAGAAATGTGTGCGGCCTGACACAAGGTGTTTCTTGCTACCCGGAAACCCCATCCCTTCTCCTCCAGCAGAGTCTCTTTCTGCAGTTTCCTCTGGACCAAGGAAATGCAACTCCTCTCTTGGTTCAGACTCTAAGAGCCAACTGCTCTCTCCTTCCAGCATCTGAGAGCTGGCACTCAGATCTCCCCATCTTCCCCTACCTGGACAAATCTCAGTTTTCCAGGGCTATGCCATAGATAATGATGAAGAGACAGAGAGGAAAAGGTTCCTTCCTATCAACCCTTCTAACTTCCTCTGACCTTATTAAGTTCTGACTCCCTGAGTAACATTGAACAGTGAAGGCAGCAGGGCCACATTTGAGAACGGGAGTGAGGTTGTAAGGGACAAGGCGAGAATACCACATCTGGTAAGACACACACTATGTCCATGCCAAGCCTTCAGTTTGAGCTCCTGGGGGAGGGGATGAGAAATGGTCTGACCAGAGGGCTGGAGCCCAAGAAGCAGCTCTCCCTAGCAGTCGCCTAGCTACAAGGGTAGGCAAGTGACCAAAGGACACTTGGGAATTTTATGCTGAGTATAACAGAGATTCTTCCTCCTCTATCTTATAAAATCTTCATGTTCACTTATGCTTTTGTGCAAGTAGCTTCTCTGTGGGCAATTTCAAGGCAGCCAACTGACCGCATATGTGGTCCAATGAGCCACTCCCTTGTCTCAGAACTTTAAAGCCCTTCTCAACAAAGATGGTAGTCTAATTCTCTAGAGCATGCATCCTAGTGGCTTTGTGACTTGCTCTGGCCAATGGAATGCCGTGGAAGTGAAGGTTTACAAGTTCTGAGCCCAAGTCTCAAGAAAGCATACATGCTTTTCCCTGTTGCATGTCATTTTGTTGCACATTGATTTTGGCCATGAAAATCTGCCCAAACTAGCTCAATGGAGGATGAGAAGCAAAGTGAAGTTGCCCCAGCAGAAGACAGTGAACCCCATTTATGTGAGTGAGCCTAAATGAGATTCACAAAGCTACCCAGACAATCAGATGAAACATTATGCTATTGAGGCTGTATGTGTGTGTCATGTATTCTCCAGGCAACAGAAGGATGACACATATGCATTTAAGTGTGACACCATGGAAGTCAGTTGCTGGTCTGGAGGAAAAGAACAGGGAGGAGGGGCTACTGATGAGGCTAGACAAGGGGATGCATCAAGACCAGCAAGCTAGAATGTTAGCATGGGCTAATGACACCGGGAGAGGAAAGGAGCCACATGTCTGAAGGTGGAATGGGCCACGGACAGCACTAGCAACTTGTTATGGCTTATACATTGTGTCAGTATACCCTCACTGTCTTGCCTCTGGGTTGTATTAACTCACCAGCCTTGGATCACAGTTTAGTTCATAGGGATCTTGATCGCCTTTCTCTCTCCCACGTGATATCACACTGGCCCATTACATTGATGATGATATGCTGATTGGGCCTAGTGAACAGGAGGTAGCAACCACTCTGAATTTGTTGACACAGCATTTGAGAGCCAGAGGATGGGAAATAAATCCAACAAAAATCAAGGTGCTTCTACCTTGGTGAAGTTTCTAGGAGTCCAATGGTGTGGAGCATGTAGAGATATTCCTTCTAAGGTAAAAGGTAAGTTGTTGCATCCGGCTCCCTCTACACTCAAAAAACAGGCACAATGCCTAGTGGCGTTATTCAAATTTTGGAGGCAACACATTCCTCACTTAAGTGTCTTGCTCTGGCCTTTTTACTGAGTGACTCAGAAAGCTGCTAGTTTTGAGCTGAGCCCAGAACAAGAAAAGACTCTGCAATAGTTCTAGGCCACTGTGCAGGCTGCTCTGCCCCTGGGGCCATATGATCCAGCAGATCCAATGGTACTGAAGTGTCAGTAGCAGGTAGAGACTCTATTTGGAGTCCCTGGCAGGACTCCATAGATGAATTGCAGCGGAGGCCCTTAGGCTTTTTGGAGCAAGGTTCTGCTGTCATCAGCAGACAACAGCTCTCCCTCTGGAAAATAGCTCTTGGTCTACTACTATGCCTTGACTGAACACTTGACCATGGGACACCAGGTCACCATGCGACCTGAGTTGCCTATCATGGCTTGGATATTATCTGATCCACCAACTCGTAAGGTTGGATGTGCACAGCAACATCCATCATTAAATGAAAATGGTGCATTTGTGATTGAGCCAGAGCAGGTCCAGAAGATACAAGTAAGTTACATGAGGAAGTTGCCCAGATACCTATGGCTCCTACACCTACTATACTGCCTTCTGTTTCCCAGCATGCACCTATGGCCTTCTGGGGTGTACCATATGATCAGCTGTCAGAGGATGAGAAGGCTAGGGCCTTGTTTATGGATGGCTCTGCATGTTATGCAGGCAGCACACGCAAGTGGACAGCTGCACCATTACAGCCCACTTCTAGGATATCCCTGAAGGACAGTGATGAAGGGAAATCACCCCAGTGGGTGGAACTTTGGGCAGCGCCCTTAGTAGTACATTTTGCCTGGCAGGAGAAATGGTCAAATATGTGACTGCATACTGATCCATGGGCTGTAGTCAAGGGTCTGGCTGGATGGTTACGAATTTGGAAAGGACACAACTGGAAAATTGGTGACAAAGATATTTGGGGCAGAGGTTTATGGGTAGACCTCTCCATGTGGGCAGAGGATGTAAAAATATTTGTTTCCCATGTAAATGCTCACCTAAAAGTGACATCAGCAGAAGAGGACTTTAATAATCAAATAGATAAGATGACATATCCTGTGGATAGTGGTCAACCTTCCTCTTGGGCCACCCCACTCATTGCCCAGTGGGCCAATGAACAGAGTGGCCATGGTGGCAGGGATAGAGGTTCTGCATGGGCTCAGCAACATGGACTCCTACTCACCAAGGCTGATCTGGCTATAGTCACTGCTGAATGCCCAGTATTCCAGCAGTATAAGTCAACACTGAGTCCCTGATATGGCACCATTTCCAAGGGTGATCAACCTATGACCTGGTGACAGGTTGATTATATTGGGCCACGTCCGTCATGGAAGGGACTGCACTTTGTCCTCAATGGCATAGACGCATATTCTGGATATGGATTTGCCTTTGCTGCACATAAGGCTTTTGCCAAAACTACCATCTGTGGACTCTCAGAATGCCGTATCCACCATTGTGGAATTCCACATAGCATTGCCTCTGACCAAGCAACACATTTTGCAGATAAAGAAGTGAGACAATGGGCTCATGATCATGGAATTCACTGGTCTTACCACATTCCTCATCATTCAGAAGCAGCTGGATTGATAGAAAGGTGGAATGGTCTTTTGAAGACAAAGTTAAGGTACCACCTAGGTGGCAATAGCTTGCAGGACTGGGGTAAGGTACTTCAAAAGGCTGTACATGCTATCAGCATCCACTGTATGGTACTATGTCTCCCATAGCCAGGATTCATGGGTCCAGGAATCAAGAGCTGAAAGTAGGAATGGTACCACTCGCCATTATCCCTAGTGATCCACTAGCAAAATGACCTTATGTTCTGCTGGCTTAGAAGTTTTGGTTCCTGACGGGGGAAGGCTTATACTAGGAACCACAACAATGATACCATTGAACTGGAAGCTAAGACTTCCCCCTGGTCATTTTGTTCTCCTCATGCCTCTGAGGAAAATAGTTAAATAGGGAGTCACAGTGTTGTTAGGGATGACTGACCCACAGTCAAGAGGAAATTGGACTACCACTCCACCATGGAGGAAAGGAAGACTGTATGTGTCGTGCAGGAGATCCTTTAGGGCACCTCTTAGCATTACCATGCCCTGTTATTAAAGTCAATGGGAAATTACAACAACCTAATATAGGCAGAATGACAAATGGCCCAGAGCCTTCAGGAATGAAGGTGTGGGTCACTCCACCAGGGAAAGAACCAAAACCTGCTGAGGTGCTTGCTGAAGGTCAAGTGAATACAGAGAGGATAGTGAAATAAGGTAGTTCTAAATACCAGCTACGACCCCATGATTAGCTACAGAAGAGGACTGGAATTGGACTATGTCTCCCCAAATATGGTTCTAATGTAATATAATGTTGATAGAATTTACACTTGTTCTTACAGATTGTTAAGCTGTGTTATAATGTACAAGTTGTGAAATGATAAGAATAAACATCACTCGAAGAAAACTCACTTTCTAATCTGGTGAGGGAATTAGGACATTTCCGTTTGTATGCAGGAGAGTTATAACACATCAGGCATAATTATAAGCATGTTTTTGTATCTGGAGACTAATTTAAAGAAATGTGCCTGGTTGCCAAGTTGATAAGGGGTGGACTGTTATGGTTTATACATTGTGTCAACTTGAGAAGTCTTGCAGGTTAACTAAGGGATTCAGCAACTCTACATCCAGGGGTGTAGAGAACAAGCTGTCACCATTCTAGGATATTGTTTATTGTATCAATTTAAGAAGGTCAGAAGTAAAAAAAAAAAAATCAGAAGTTTAGCTAAGTGATTCAGCAGGGGCCCAGGGTGGGGAGGGCACACAGATGGTGTGAGTGCCACACCCACCCCAGGGGAGCAGCCTGCATACAATAAAAGGCAAATGAGGAGGGACTGATTGCTGCTTCTTTAGAGGAGCTCCAGTCTTTCCTTCAGTTTGGACATCATCTCCTTGCTTCTGGCACAGACCATTCAGCTTTCACCTGGGACTCTTCAGCCTTCATTGTAGATTCTTCAACCTTTTGTCGTAGATTCTTCAGTGTTCATCACAGACCCATCAACCTCCTGATACAGACTTGCACTGGACACTGCAGTAAGCTCCAGCCCTTTGGCTGGACCCTTTAGCCTCCAGTATGCAGACACCCTCTGCATGCTCCCTCATCTGACTTTGTGGCTGATCACTGTAAGCCAATCTTATAATTTCTTAAATATTTGCATATCTTGTGTTATAGCTGTTTCTCTAGTAAACCATGACTGACATACAACTGGAGATCAGACCTTAATGAGGTACATGTAACAGGGACAAGAGCTGGGACCAGCACACCTAGGTCTCTGCACTTTTAAGGCGTACCTGGAGGGTTGGGAGTACCAAGAGGCTGTCAAGCAGGAATGAAGCAACAAACTGAGATCAAAATTAAGAAGTCAGGGAGTTAGAGACTAGGCCCTCCAATGTTACTGGGTTGCAGACAGCCCATTTTAGCTGCAGCTTCCAAATATAGGGATGCAACCAATCTTGAATTGAAAATACTTGGGGCGAAGAAAAACATCGATACTTAACTTGTATGGGCTTCTGGTGATTTTTCCCCTAAGTAATGCACTATAAAAACTATTTACATAGCATTTACATGGTATGAGGTATTAAAAGTAATCCAGAGATGATTTAAATTACATCAGATGGCTTCTCTTCTATGAGAAACCCAAAGTATGAGCAAAATAAGGTAGATACTAGGAAGTAGGGAGGCAGATATTTCTCAAAGGGGAAGGGGACCAAGAGTTGGAGGGAGGGGAAGGAAAGGAGGGAAAAGGGATGAAAAGAGGAATTAAGATGTGCTATGTACATGTACCAACTCCACAAAAGGAATGTAAACATTATGTACTTCAAACACATAACAAAAAAGGCAGGGGATCGGGAGACAGTGGGCGGGAAGGAGTAGATGAGAAAAGGAATTAAGATGTATTATGTACATGCATCAATTCCCCACACGACATGCAAACATTATGTACTACTACAAATATATCCTAACAAAAAAGATACACACACAATGAAGCATAACTGTAAAGGTCATATGTAGATACTGTGCCATACCGCAAAATGGAGCTGAGCATCCACAGATTTTCCTGTCCTGTGGGGTCCTAGAATCAATCGCCCATCCGTACCAAGGAACAAGTACATTTCACCACTGATACAGATGCTGGTTTTGTTTGGGGTTAACTCCAGGGTTTAGGGTACAAGCAGGGGACTGATTTCTGGGAGCATGTGCTGCCAGGATTCCCAGCAGGAACAGGGTGCTGAAGTTGCTAAGTCTATTTGTGTGTGAGCAAAGATTCCAGGATTTGTCTACACCAGGGGCTCTCAATCTTCAGGAGCAGCAGAATCCCCATGATCCCTTCTAGTTTCACATAAATCAAAGTGACTGGCACCCCTGTTACTCTTAAACGAGAATCTCCTGGCAGGCTGCAGCCCATACGGGTTTCCTTTATAGAACAGCAGAAAATCTGGCCCTGAAATAAAAAAAACAGAAATTATCTTCTGAGACATCAACACCCTTGGTAACTGAGGTCCCGGCACGGCCCAAGGACTAGGTAAGCCAAGAGATGGGGCATTTGTTTGAAGGCAGAGGTGAAGTGCCACCAACTCTGGTGGTACCATGGGTGCCTGTGCTCCTGACACACCTGTGTTTACTTGAATAAAAGCAATTAGCCATTTAAATATTCCCTGTAACATTCACATCACTCATAATAAAGGTCAAACCTGCTCTCAAAACACAGCACATAATTTCAAAGCTAACACTCATTTAAATCTCAAAATATTTGAGGAAGGAGATATAATCCAAAATTATCTATGACTTTAGGCTACAATAAAAAAGTTTATTTTAACACAGGAATGAGTAAAGCATATTTTCCCCCCTGCAAAGTGGACTCTACTTAGAAAATGTCTCCAAAACTCGTTATGCTCACACACGTTCAGTCTTTACAGAGTAATTTTCTGAGGAATTCTACACAATTCCCTAGCAGAAAGGCATCTGATATACTGGAATACATCTGCATCAGAAGAAATCATTTTTGTATCTCATTAATACTACAAAATTGAAATATTAAAAATATGGTCAAAGACTGAGAATTTCTCAACAGCACAATACTTTGGAACTTGATATACTCTATAGATACTGATCATGAACTAAAAGAATAGCAACAAAAAGACTTTAATTGTCTCCACTGACAATTTGTTGAAAAGAATGTCTAAACTAAAAATTATTTAATTACTTGCAAACTTCTGTATTTTGTTTCACTTAACATTTATCCCACAAAGTCAGGTTGTCAGGTTCTTACAGGTACTTTAGGAATATTAATTTATTTAATTGTCTTAATAACCCTGTGAGAAAGGCATATTATTACTTCCATTTTTCTGGAAGTTCAGAAAAGTAAAGTAACTTGTGTAAGGTTCCCCGCAGCTAGAACCAAGGTTCAAATCCAAGTGGTAGTCCTGCTTTAGGATCTGAGCTACTCCCATCCATAGCAGTGGTGGTGAAACTATGGCACATGTGCCGCAGTGGGTTGTTTGGAAAGGTTTGTCATCACTGATGCAATCTCTTTTTATTTTCTACCTAAAAAAATCCGAGGACAGAACCAAAGCACTATCTGTAAACCAACTTTTTAAGGTACAGGAAAAGCAGTTTTCCTTCCTGCTCTCTAAGAATAAAACTCAGGAAGAGGTTTCACGTAACGGCAGCAAGCCTCTGTTTAACTGCATGTTAAGAAATCTGGGGAGCCTCCCCTCCATTTTTCCAGAATTTTCAGTCGTCCTTCCATCCCCAGTCCTGCTTTAGTCTCCATTTATTACTTTCCTGGCTTAACCATTCCTCTTGCCTCCAGTCTGTTCCAGCCTGTTTCCAGAGTTTCTAAAACACAACTATTTTCTTGTTGACATGATCCGGTCTTTTGACATGAGGACTTCATTTTCTGGATAAGAGCCAGGTGATTTTTAGACTACCGCACGAAGTGCTTGCCCGTTGCTCCTCAGAGTTCATTATCCTAGTCCAAACATGGCACACAGTAGGTTTGTAAGTCGCTTTCATCCACAAGGACCCTTTACTAGAACCATACTGAGCTGTTTGCATTTAATCCTCCTTGGCACTTCTCTTGTGGGATTTCTTCCCTGCTCCCAGCCCCTAGGTCAATTTGTATCACCAATGCTCACTTGGACAAATCTAATGCCTCCTTCAAAGCCCAATTCATGCATCGTCTCCTCTCTCACTTTGACGATGGGCTTTAAGCCTTCTCATGATCTGCTCATAGCCACAGCATCTCCTACCCCTTCACGCTGGTGATCTGCACCCACAAACCTCCCCCTCTACTCTGTTAGCACAGCAGATACCCAGCATGACCTGCGGATGAGTAGCAGCATCACATGGACCCCTTGATGTGCTTCTCAATCCTCGCCCCAGACCCAGCAAGTCGGAACTGCTGGGGGTGCTGCCCAGTTGCCTAGGGTTCTTCTGCCCATGATAGGAGAGCAGCACCGAAGTGGACCAGAAGCTCCAAGATCACACAGCCCACCACGTCTTCCAGTCTCTAACTGCCCTTGAACTCTGCGTGGGGTGAAGCAAAGGATCAATAAAAGATCAATGAGTGAATGAATGTGGGTTAATCTTTTGAATGATCCATTAAACCTCCATGTCTTTGGTAAGCTAAGGTATGCAGCAGATACTATAAGCGTTCTTAGGTTCATTAATGCCTACCAATATTCTTAAAATTGGATTTTTCTTTAATAATGATGATCTACAAGTATGACAACTTTTAATTCTGAACCGGTTAAGGTTCAGTGCATTGTTTCATCACTACAGCAAGGGATACGGAAATAATTTAATGTTTAGAACTGTTTAAGATAAGCACAAAAATGAGAATTCCATAAGATGCATAAATGTCTCAAAAGTGCATTCTACCAGATAGCAGAGGTGGTACCCTTTGCTTCAAGATCTGATATTAGAGCTCCCTTAAAGAGCCATAATCTTTCTCATGACTACTTTTCAACAAGAGTAGTTCAAGAAGGGAAATGAAAGCTGTAAACTCCCATAAAGACTGCTATGTACCACAATATTATCTGAGAGGTTTTCAGTCTCACAAAACACTCCTCATGCGATATACTGTTCATGGACTTACTGCAACCCTTTCTGTTAAAATTAAAAAGGACATGGTGGGGGCAGGAATGATTTCAGCCCTCCATAATAACTGACAGTAACTTTTAACACATACCCACTCTGGACACTAATAAGATCTTAAAAGGAAATAACTAAAGAGTAAACTAACATTAAAGTGCTAGTAGTGGTAACTAATTACATTTTACTATACCCAGACTTTTATTTAAATGACAGATTGTAGCACATGAGTTTATTTTAATGGGGGAGTTGTTTTAACCATCTTTTTGAGATTGAGGCCTTTTGAGATGGCACCCTGTAAACTAACATCTACTTCCAGGTGTGGTGGTACATACCTGTAATCCTAGCACTCTTAGAGGCTGAGGCAGGACTGTAAATGAAAACGCAGCCTGGGCAATTCTAGAGTCAGCAAGGCCCTACTTCAAAAGTAAGAGGTTTGGGGATAGAGCTCAGATGGTCCTGTGTTAAACCCTCAGTACTGGGGGAATCAGTGAGTTATGTTAGTAAAACTGCTATCCTGTGGGCCTTTAAATGCAAAATAATTGTAAGCATAGAGTCCTCATAAATAGGAACTACACACACCCTCACACTCCCCTCCACTCCCAAAAGGCTTAGAAAAAGGTAACAGAGGAGAGGTGTCCACACTGTGACAAATGTACCCATTCTTCAGAGACCTGTCTGTAGCTTCTGGAGTCTTACTCTCCTTGGCATGTCACATGGCTGATGGTGGCCTTCAGTTCCTTTATGAATATTTTCATACCTGGAAATTTCTTGATTAAGGACACTTTCACCAGTGCTAATGTTGGCTATGGAAATAAATGAGCAAATTTTATTTTTGGAAAATTTCTCCAGTATTAGTTGCGGCAGAATGTATATTCTGAAATTTGGAGGGTAAAGAAAGTACAGGGCACTGAGAGTAGTTGATGAGTACATAAAAGGTTGAAATGTCTTAATTAGCAACCCAAAAAGTGCACCCATGTTCCCATTATACTGAAGCCGCCCAAAGCACTTGCAAACCTGCTCTAACCACCTGGTTTTCCAGAGCACTAGTTTGTTCCAGACCCAGAAATGCTTCCCAACTTCCCGTTTCCTCTCAAGTTTAAATGCATGGTTTCCCAGGCAAGGCAGTCAACTGGGAAAAAAGTAATTCAGGGAGAGTGAATCTTGAGTCTCCATGAAGCGGGGACCATTCCCAACTGACTTGGGATAACAAAAACAAACAAATGTGGATTAAGTTTAAATAGTGACACAGAGGAGGTAATGGCAGAAGACTTTCTGAGATTAAAATTTTTGCAGTTCAAGTTGTAACTGTCATTAGATGACAATGAGGAGTTACAGTTCCCTTATTTGCTGCAGTAACACCAAAAATCTTTGGAGTAGGTGTGCTGCAGAAAGTGAACCCTGAGCAGATGAAGTGGCTAAACAAATGTAGAGTTTCACAGCTATTAGAAAAGCATCAGAAAAAAGCAAAGAAAAGAAAATATGTCTGTGTGTAATTATGAGACTATGCATGTTACGTGTATATATGTTTACTTGGTATGGAAACAGAATGGAAAAGAAATTGTGTACAAAACCATATTAAAAATTCTTATATGGCATTTTATCTTTTATTCCTAGACCTAAGTTATTGTAACACTGCAGGAAGCTGCAGCACTGGTCACATCAGAAGCCAGATTTTGTTCAATACAAGATCCCCTTCACACAGGGAAATCTAATTCTTAGAGCAACTGTACCATCTGAAGGCCACACATCCAAGAGTCCTGAACAGGAATATAAATGATACAAACGCATTCACTCACTCCTTCTCCGTAACAGTCAGGCTTTGAACAATGCACTGATAAACATGTCCATCTTCTCTTGTACTTCTGCCTCAAATTTTTACTCCTTTAGGAATCAAAGGTATTTGAACACTTAGTAAACAAATGCTCCTGGAAAACTATTTCTATAAATTACACTGGCAGAATGAATGTTTTGTTATTTCAAGGGAGTGACAAAAATGGTAAGAAACAAATCTATGAACCAGTTTTATTTTATTTGCATTTAACATGATTATACACATTCATGTGTCTAACAAGATCTGCACTGTTACATTAAAAATACAGTACAATAACATTCAACATGAGGTACTTCATATTTATATATTTTCCTTCATAAATAATGCTGTAAGCTGCTAGAGTCAAGCACTCTGATGCACAACTGGCTACAGTGTCTTGAATTAGCTGAGTTTATTTAAACACCTTAAAAAAAAGACAGTTCAGTGCAATAATCATGGAAAAATTAGACCATTTAAATACTACTTTAAGATATGCTTGAAGAATGTTACATTAGAACTGCTAGCCTAGTTACCCTTTTTTCCCCAGTATGAACAACAAAGACTGCCAGATACATTGGGAAAAGCATCTACAGCATATTCTGTTTAATAAAGTTGTATTTATACATTAGAGTTGCTTGCCTTGACAGAACAATGGTTTCTACTTTTAAAAGCTACAAAATTTGAAATTACCCAAAAAACAAAAACAACAAACCCAAAGCAAGCACATTAGCTTTCATTCCATTTTGCTGAAAATGCAGAAAGGAGAAGAGGGTTCAAAACATAAAATCTCTTACTCTAATACAATTTTCAAATTTTACCCACAGCTCTTGGCACAGGCCAATCTGATGGTGGATGTAGGAGAAACCGGTGTAAAATTAAGTGGAACAAGGAGTGTATGGGGCCTCAGGTGGCTTCACCCAGCCAGCTGCCAGCCCCAGGGAGAGCGACTCAGCAACAGGGGCGCTGCAGTGAGCAGTGAGCGAGTGGCACCACCCCAAGGCTGGCACATCCACCCAGCCACAGGACAGGATGCAATCGGTGCTCACGTCTCTTCTCCTCCGGCTGAGAGCAGTGCCTTCTCACCAGGCCCACCAATTTGCATGGTAGTGCTGAGTTACTGAAATGTTTAACCATAACTTAAAAACAAAATCTTTGAGGAAGCATTTTTAATTGAAAATGTGCCTCTATTTCATCGATGCTTTGCCAAAACTACCTGTAATCTCCCTAATAAGAAGTAACCATTCACAGATACAGATAATGGCAAATGTGACTGAAGCACTCCCGATAATCCAGTGTTCTCCTCCATCGGGGCAGCTGGCCAAAGGCAACAAGCCCCGACTCCGGGGAAGGAGGAGGCCCAGAAACACAGTGAGGAAGAGCGGTCATTCCTCGGGCCTTGCTGGGGCCAGCGGGGGACCATTCCCGTCCCGCCTCTCACTAGCCAGGCCGGGAGGAGGCGATTCCTGAGTCGGCAATCTCACTCGCATGCGCGCAGGAGCGCAGGCACACACACACCCCGGGACTAACCCCTGGCTCCGGACAAGCCAGTTTCTGGCTTGGAGCAGGAGAAGGAGGTGGCCAGGGACCACACTCTAGGTGGTGGGGGAAGCCATCTCAGGACCACACCGAGCAGAAAAGCTGCCTAGAAGCACAGGGATACTTCACCTGGCAGTGACACACTGCACACCGCAGGACCACAGGCAGTGGCATGCTGGACACTGCAGGACCACGAGCCATCGCTGAAGGAGAATTTCTAACGAGCACTTCCCTCCTTTGCTTACATTATCCATGGGCAAATGAAAGAACTGGAGCAATGCTGATGCAGTGAATATTAGGCATAATCAAGTGTGTCACTCAAAAACCCTGCAGGCATATATTGGCACTTTAAGATGGCCAGAGGCCAGATTCTAGCAGTCCAACAAGACAGAACTATAATCAACAAATAAGATAGTAAAATGGTCAAAAATCAAGTAAAGTACATTTCAGATTAAAAACAAACAATGAATAAACTACTCATCACATTAACATGTAGTGCTACAGAACTGTTACTCCCTTCCTCTAAAGAACTGTTTGGTCCTCTTAATGGGCAGAAAGGGAAAAGGAATTTTATACAGTATGACACACAAAAGCAAGCAGATAGCCAGGATCCAAAGTTACATGGCAAGAAAAGTGTTTGGCTTTTTCAAACTCTGTATTCTAATGTGTCATTAACTATACTATTTGTGGTAAAGGACATCTTTAGGCTTCTTTTTAAACTGCTTTAGTATAAATTAGTAAGCCTGAATTTTTTTCCTATTGACAGTAAAATTTTATAATCATGTTATTTCTAAAAGAAGTATGCTCTGTGGTGATATCTTTTCTTCTAAACAAAAATATAAATCCATTTTGGCCTAAACACCCAATTTCTTATTTTATACTGACATAAATTACTTAATAAGTAATACTCTTATGAGTTTAGGATTTAATAAGTAAAGCCCAGAATCAACAAATTTAAAAAGAATAAAAAGCTAAATATGACTACTGTTTGCTTTCTAAATTATTACTTATTATAAGCCAAAGCGCCTTCCAAAATTGTACAGAGGTTTATCTTTTTTTAAAGGGGTCAGGGCTTCCGTTTAAAAATAACTTTTGATGTTATTATTTTAGATCATTTCCACTCATCAAATAAAATCCAAAAGGAAATTTGAGGTGATCCCAAACTTTCTTCAGAGGTACCAAACTGGGAGGTGGGCGGGGCACCTGGCAGAGCACACTCTCTCCCTCAGGTGTACAGACGCAACTTGAAGGACCACAAAGCCTTAGTGAGAACTTGGCTCTTAAGTGTATATTAAAAGCAGAACGCTGCATTTTAGCCTTTACATAATTAAAAGGTTAAAAGAAATCAGAAATGGCCTACTGCTTCGTTCGTTACAAATTACCTGTGCTGATCGCTTATCTGCAGACAAGCTAAGCATTAAGCAAGGAGGGACCAGATATGCACCTCGGGTTTGGGTTTGCACTGCTTGGGGAGGCAAAGTTTCAAGCATAGAATATCAGTTCAGGGATCTGACCTCCCTGTACGCCAGTGCCGTTTGTGCTATCCGAGGAGCACTGAAACTGGACAGTCACTTTGCCACACTGAACTTCCGTCATGCCTTCCTGTCCGAAGTAGCTGAGTTCATTGCCATCCAGGATCACACTGGCTGTGTAGAAGGTGTCCGGCTCGATCTGCACCGGGTACTCAAACCACACGGGGAAGGTATTGCTGGACCCGTCTGAGAAGTACTTGCTCAGGTTCTGCCCCAGGACGACACCCTGCCGCTTGAGTTCGATCTTGGCGCTGTACTCCGCAGAGCCACAGCTGGAGCCATACAGTCCAAAGCCCGCAATGAACACTCTCTTGTCAACTGCAAACTGGATGCTGTCACAGCGGCCTCGATAGCGCCACTGGTTGCTCCGATAGGCACAAGACTGAAAACGGTGACAGCGCTGGGGGACAAGACCCTTGCGGGCTTTACTCACGAACTGCAGCTCAGGCTTTTTGGCCGCAGTGTACCAGAGGAAGATGTCATTGGTCTCATTGAGAGTTAATACTCCGGACTGGGCAGCACCATTTGCAAAGTCATCGAGGGCCATTGTGGGTATGCGGATCAAGTAAAGTGCCTTTCCTAGGACCTTGCGTTTATTTTCAATGCTCGAGGCTAGATCTTGTCGCTGGCATTCTACTTCAGCCCAGTTGAGAGCTGCCTCGAAAACCACAATTTCTTTGGCATTCAGAGTTTCCCTGCGGAGGATACTTTCTAGTGTCTGGAAGTCGATGTCACAGAACCCCTCAGACTTGAGAGCTAACTCGGCCTGGGCATCGATCACCTCCCAGCAGCGCTGGGTCAGGTCTGGCTCTTCAAACAGGCAGCTCTGGGACAGCAGCACGCAGGCATTCTTGGCGCTCAGGCTGGTCTCCAGGAAATTAACACAGGCGCGGGCAAGGTGAGGGACGATGTATTTTTTGGCAGCATACAGTGTGGCCAGCACTGTGTCAGCAGCCAGGTCAATTTCATCACAATAGATATACCTGAAACAAAGCACGCAACGTGTCAGCGGGACGCTCAGAAAATGAGCAGCAAGCAAAGAAACTGCTTGTAAGTTTGCTCCAAGAACATCATCTGAGGTGAGTGTTACTAAAATGTTTAAAGAAATACACAAAATACATTCATAAATCATTAGCATATCAACTCAGTGCCAAGTTTGTATGATGAAAAGCATTAACTAGGTTTTACAATTCTAGGCTCTCAACAAAAACAGAATATAATGTAACTATGTCAAAAAGGGCTGCCCAGCACACACAGGCAATAACAGAAAAACACGGCAAAACACCATCACATGTACTGCGTTAATTTAGAGAACAGCTCTACCTCTACATTTTAAGGACAATATGCATCTGTATCTGTATCTATAAAGATATATATTTAATAGTAGTTTTCTCCTGCATTCAGAGAAAAACGAATGCCTCTAATATGTAAACAATAACTGCATCTTGATGCTTTTGGATTTTTCCTAAATATAATATTAAACCTGACATTAAACATTTTTCAAGTAATTCCAAGCTAATAAATGATCAAATATGATTATCAGTGCTATCTTCCAATTAACTTTATATAGAATCCATACTTTGTATGCTTTTCAAACTCTAAACTTTAAGCTCTTTCTCCCCACACATTTATTTTACCTTTAGCATTAAAGAATACATTATTTCTAGATACAGTAATTAAAATGTAAAGCAAAGAAAGCTCAAATGTTTAGATTCTGGGCTTTAGTCAACCTTGCCTATCTCAGGAGATGAAACACTGCTTGCCATTGTGGGGGATCACGGTGACCTCCCCAAAGGCTATGGAAAGGGAGAGCAGCCTGCTTCTCCCATGCTGCTGTGGCTGGCCTAAGTAAGTCAGTGACAACTATGAATGAAAAACATTCACATTAAACTTTTAAATTTTTCTAGAGAAAGCACATATATAGTATTTTATTTCCTCTTAGTAAAACAGGTACAACTTACAAAATTAGCAGCAACTTCTTCAATACAGTACAAAAATACAAGGATAGCAAGAGAAAAATGTCCAAAACTGCAAAGGGGACTCGTCTCTTCCTTCTGCTCCTGGGTGGCCTCCTCTTCCGTGACAGGCTAAGCAGGGTCACCTGCCAGTGGAGCTGCAGCTTAGTCAGGCTTGTTTTGGAGGGCTGAAGACGGGACACACTCCAGGAACGTGGTCAGCACTTGGTGGCATTTCCCCTGGAGCTGCCGAGGGAGCAGCCATTCCTTTTCTGGACAATTCCTTTTCCAGGAAGGCTGGCTACTCACCCACACTGCATGAGGGGAATAAACCTGGTCACCACTATCCTGACTATAGAATGGCAACAAACGGCCTCTTACTGAATTTCTGATTCTCAGCGCTGTACATGGACAGAATGTACAGTTGTAAAAAGCTTTATTAATATAAATATATGCACTAGGCAATACATCTGCAAAAGGACACTTAATAAATATTCAATCGAATGGCCCAGTTAAGATGTAACTCTGCTGTTCTTGCTCTGTTTCCTAATTATGCACATGTCCAGAACAACTACTTTTCTGCAGTGAGGTCAAAATGCTTAACCAGTACTGCATTCTGCTCAGTAACAGAGAACACTGTCAAAACGACAAGCTAACTTCTCTTGGGGTGTGGGAAAGGGGTGCTTGCAGGTAAAATTGGTTTCTGCACACGTATCTCTGAACATCACAAAGGTTAAAAGTGGTAGATTACATTCTGATGCCTCCGATGCTCACTTCCCTTTAATTTTCCTGCCTCCCACTGTAGAAGTTCCAGTCAGCAGCAGCTCACTTTCAAAATTATAGTACGAACAAAGAATACTTTTAAGCTCTGGAACTAACTATAATACATTTTTCCATAGGCAGTAAACTCCACAGCAGCATTTTAACCTTTTGTGGAAGTACTGTCCAACTTGTTGACTCAACGAATAATGTTTTTCAATAAACATTATTTTTAAGCCAATGAAGTAAAATTCCAGAACAGCAGGTAACCCTGAATTCACAGAAATGCAGATTTTAAAAAGAGCACTATTTAAAATGAGATTTCAATCATATGGGAGACTATCACGTTGTCCAGCATCTGTAGTACGTGGCAAAGATGATTTTATGTACGTGGTTAACACCTATGCACTGGAGCCACTAGATATGGAACTATTTTTATAAATATATGGCATATTTTATACTTTTATGTCAGCTGAAGTTTTTTGGTATAAACCCATGTGAAACTACAGGAAATCATCTATACCTTTCAAGAATTTTTCCTCTAATAACAAATACAAATGCTTCTTATCCCATTGGTGTCTGAGTTTATGTAAGAGAATGGATATGTATGTACGAAGTTCAGACTAGTTCAACAAATAGTAAGTTCTGCATCTGCTGCTAGAAAATAACTCTAAGAAAACTCAAAAATCTCTGAATGCGTGGTATTTAAATAGGTATATAATTTCTAGAGCTGCAAAATAAAAAGTATTTAAAGACTTCTTCACACACACTGGTTTCAGACAGAAAAAGTTCTATTAAATAATGCTAACACCAGAAAGGTATTTCTATTTTTCTTTAATTATAACTTATTAAATACCAAATTGCTAAAGATGCCACTTGCATCCAAATCCCGTGCCAAGGTATGGTTATAAATGCTTGCGATATTCTACACTTTTCACTGACAGACAGTTTTCTCTAAAAACATTTACAAGGTAAGCAGCACCCTCTCTCTTCATCTATCTCCTTTTCTGTTACGCAGAACTTACATTTAACTCTGAAGCCAGCAGAGTAAAATACAGTATAAACAAACTCTCTCCAAACACATGAATAATGCTTACTTCAGCATAGCGAGAAAAGCAGCAGGTTCGACATCTGGTATACGGATTTCATCTTTGTCCTCAGCAAGTTCTCCGTAAAACATCGCATGGAACACAGAGCTCCCAACAGCTAAGACATACTGTGGAGAAAGGAAAATCTTATTTCATGCACTAAATTGAATGTGTTTTCTGCAAATCAATTCAGAAAACAACTCCAAGCAATCAGGTTTAGTGGGCAGGGAGCACCTAAGCCTGTTCTCTGAAAAAGCCAAGGTACAAGGTATCCTGCCAGGGAAGCATCACATAAAGGTTTCTCCACTAATTATCTTAAAGCTCCGTGAGAGTAATGTACAGGCCCCCTCATTGTGAAACAAATGAAAGCTTATCTAACTGATCTCTAGGAGAAAGGTAAACATCTGACTTTTCCAACCTGCCACAACAACTTCCCAGGACTACAGAGATAAGACGGCATGCATATTTTTGTGGGAGATACAAATAGTATAGAAGTAAACAAAGAAAAATTCAGCATGGCCAAAACCCCTTGGAGAGGGTATGCTTCCTCTGTAACTGGGTGAAACACATGCTGCCTGCCGGAGGCAAGCTGCCCACACCAAGTTTCAGGCTCACAGAGAGGGTCCCTCTCTGTAAACCTCAGGACTAAACCGGTAATGCAGCTGTGGCTTACTTTGTGTCCTGGCAACCGCTGAGTCCCACCTGGTGGCCCAACCACAAAATGTACATCTGCCATCAAGTCATTATTGAACATCACCGCATTTCTATAAACAGAGGCAATTCATTAATTAGTAGCAACCAGCATTCTTGACACTCCCTTTCCCAAGAGAGACAATTCACAAAATATTCAGGGCTAAGCAACAGTTTAATAAGTTCAAGGCAGAACAAGAAATGAAGGTTTTAACTAAACAACTGTGTTTGTGATCACTGCAAACACATGGAAAGTAACTCAAGTTAAAAAAAAAAGTTACACAAACTTTTCACAAGGCTAAGAACAAATAAAAGGTTTCTGTCTGCTATGGCCCATACACAGAGCCCCCTCACTTCAATGTTACAGTTTGCAGAAATATTTTTATCTAAGAGGAAAACAGCTGTAGTGTTTTGGAAAAGATACAAGGCAGTTTTCCATTACCAATAAAGCTTCTGGGAAAAAAGGAAGCACAGATTTGTGTTAAAATACATTACAGGTTATGCAAAAGCAGAAACTTCCACACAGGAAAACTTTTAAAGTCAATAGGCTGGGCCGGCACTTACCTTTCTCTAATGGTGGGATAGAGACCTTGCCAATTGGGGGCCGGGATGAGGTTGTTGTTACTGAGATTCTGCTGGTGGTACTGCTGGACAGTGGTGCTGCTGGAGTTGGCTGGCTTTTTGCGGGGGAATATATCAGCAGCCATCTTCTTCTTCTTCTTAGTCTTCAAGGTAATTATTTCATAACAAACTGGGGGTAACTTGCTGCTACTGCTGCTGCTGCTGCTGCTGCTGCTGTTACTGCTGCTGCTAGGATTTGCTTTCTTCGAGCTTTTCTTGGACCTATTCTTTACCGTCTCTGGAAGCATCAAGAAGAAGGTGAGACATTTCATGTTCTTTTCCTTGTCATCTACCATGAGTACAGTATGTCTCTCTTTAGAGCTAGTTATCCCAAACTGGTTCGAACATCAAGCAAAAGAGGCTAGTCGGAGCTGAGATGTTAACAGAAAAAAGCTGTTATTTTGCTTCTTTTCTCAGCCAGGCAAGGTGACCTTTTCACTATGTTGAATAGAAACTGGCTTTAAGTTTTATCCAGTACTGGGTCTGTTAAATACATCCCCATCATGATGCCTTTTTCTCTTATTTGTACATGAAAATAAGCGTCTCGTAGATCACCTGAAAAGGCTACACTGAGAGAAGACGACAGGCACAGAGCTGTGGCACTTGTTTTCTGAATTAGGTTAGGAAGATGTGCTGGAGCCCAGTGAGTCTGTTCAGCCGGCTGAAGTTGTGTGGTGAATGGATCGGAGCAGAGTAGGTATTACAGCCCTGCAGATGGAGTGAGACAGCCAGCGCTCCGAGCCAATAGCTGAAGTCACCAATCATGATTGGACCAAGCAAAACAGTGACACCTATTGTAACGTGCAGAGTTCTGATATTAAAGGAACAGCAGTTGCATTCTCCTGTCTACTGTATGTTTAAGTAAGACAAACAACATATGAAATAGATTTGAAAACAGGAAGGGAGGAGTTTACACTCACAGGTTCTCTCCAGGAGACATACGTTTTCATTTTTACATGCTCAGCTAAACAAGCAGAGCCAATTAACAAAGAAAAAGAACAGTTACCTACTCTATATTTCTGATAAAATCCTTCCCCTTGCAGCACTTAGTTTCAAGCATTTCTAACAAAATCCTGTAGTCTATAAACTAAAAGACCTTAATAACAGCAAAACCAACACTGTACATATTTATTACAGCTTAAAGAGAAGGGATGCTGTTTTTCCTTTTTTTTTCTTTCTTTTTCAGTCTCTTTGAATGTAAGTTATACTCCAGTACCAAAAAAAAAAAAAAAAAAAAAAAAAAAAAAAAAAAAAGAACTAAATGTTTTCTATCTCCTATAATGATCTCTGACAAGGGTTCCAATCACAAAACACCGTTAATTAGGATAAGATTATACCAGTACGCTTAGCTGCACTGAAGCATAAGACAAATTCTCAATGTAAAAATAACATTCAAATGAGACAAATCTGGTAATCAGTGTTTAAAGGCTATAATTCACTAAAAATATGTCAGATGGGGCCTTGTTTAGGATCTCAAAATCCAACTTAACTGTTATGGCTATGTTTAATCTTGTTATTATAATTTTAAAGATTATAACCCACTACTTCTAACATAGAACCAGGAAGACTATTTAAAGCGATAAATATGTGATGCTGCCTAGCTAAATTGCAAACAGGTTCTCTCTGCTTTGGATTAAAATAAAAGCTAGTATATGGTTTTCATAGATGTGAATCCAACAATTTCTAATTAAAAACAAGAGCAAAAACACCTGCTGTAGGTTCTACACACGCTTGTTTGTTTGTAAAGAGGGATTAATGAAGAGATTTAATCTCACCTCTACCATTTGAATTGCTCTCATTTGTTCTAAGGGCAGCAGTCACTTGCCGTCCCAAATCTAATGTATCCATCAGCAACACAACCCTGCTCATTACACAATGTCCATCTGAATAATGACTGCCTGACAAAGTGAGGGGTTCAGGAAACAAGAATATGATTGTTACTGTAATTAATAACCTAGTAAAGACAGCAAGTTCCAGAAATCAGTCTTTAAATCCCTAGGATCCTAAATCACTAAACTGAACCAAGGAGTTGTCATTATTATTATTATTCAAAGCCACTGCAAAACATACTGTGCACAAGAACCAGTCTTCAGCGTAAGGTTACGACTGCGGTTTTGGATGGCCCCCCAGGGCGGCTTGCTTACTACCGATCCTGAGTCATCAATCGCAGAGCTCAGACACCACACACATACACACGCTTGTATGTCACCTTCAAACACACTTTTCACGCACAAACTTAGACAGATCTAGAAAACTAGTCTAAAAAGCACCTAGAAAAAGCCATGAAGAACAAACAAGTAGACTCCTATTTGATACCTATGTAAAAGATGGTTAAAACCAAACATTTCACTCCTCTGCTGCTACTCAACTTCATGATCACGCCCAGCCTAGGCAAACACCCACAGCAGGCAGGCACTCCTAGGTATTTCTAACACATCTAGTATTATCTAGCTTTTTGGGCCAGAAGCAAGAACAGAAAGGGAAATCAGTAGCTTTGAGGCAGACATTATTAACTGGCAACAAAGTGAGACAAAATAGACCATAAAGAAACAACAGAGGAAGTTTTGTGGATTTTATTCATTTTGTGCACAGGTCAATACTCATCAAAAAGAAAGTCTCCAAACAACATGATGCTTAAGACCACCAAGCTGAAGTGGGAAAGTAACTGTGCGAGAAAGAGTATTAGACAGAATTTTTGAAAATGCTTTCTGAACTAAAGACTCCTGCCGGGCGTGGTGGCGCACGCCTTTAATCCCAGCACTCGGGAGACTGAGGTAGGAGGAGCATTGTGGGTTCGAGGCCGGCTTGGGCTACAACGCGAGCACAAGGCCGGCCTGAGCTACATAGAGCGACCCCGCCTCGAAAAACCAGGGCTGGGAGTTTGGCTCAGTGCCTTAAGCACCTGCCCTGGCAGGTGCGAGGTTGTGAGTTCAATCCCCAGTGCCGCAAAAAAAAATAAAATAAAATAAAATAAATAAAGACTCCAGTTACTTGAAAAATTAAGTTTTGACGAAAAGTTTAAAAATGCTAAGTCAGCAGCCATATTCTGGATCGAAAACTGGACAAGACCATTCACGATCTGTATGGCATTCGAGTTTGAAAAAAAACTCAGAAACAACTGAAAACTGTTAAAAGTGTCTTCCAAAAGATCTTGTATCATTTGCTATCATGTTTTGCACTCAACTCTCAAATAAATGAACAAATAATTCAAAATAATTTTAATTTGTTTTATACATAAATTTAAGCCCTCATATCTTGTTCTGAAATTCTTCTGATTAAATGTCAAAACCGAAGGATTACGTGTATAACCCCATGAGGGTCCAAGATACATGCCCACTCTCTGGAAAAGTAGCAAAGGATAATGACAGATGATTTTAGTGAGAAAAATAAAGGACTCAAAAATGGCAGCAGTGAAGCTGCTGAGGCACTTAATGCTTTAAAATAATGTATTTCACAGTTCTATTTCTAAAAACTAGCAAGGCAGCCCAACAGCATGATGAAGTCAGCAATCAAGTCATGTGGTTCAGTCCTGGCTGGGCCACATAAAATGCGCAGGGGGATTTGAACAAATCATTTAGTCTTTCTGGGCTTCAGTTTCCTCAGTTATAAAAATGAAGAGATTCATCTATAATAGATGTGTATTTCTCAAACTTTATGCCCAATCTATGGCAAAAAGTACATTTTTCATTCTGACTCAATACTAACTCACACAGAGGAATACAAATGGGGGAAGAGTTTACAAAGCTTCCTCTGATATTTTCTATTTTATTCTTTTGTTTTTCATTCTAATGTTGGTCTTGATCCATTCAGCTGTTCTCAAGACCAACACTGGTCTACAATATTTTGAGAGACATCTGAGGCTTAACAGCCAGGGTTCGCACCCTCCTTCTTTTCTAGTATTTTTTTTTTTTTCTTTTTCTTTTTCCCTGAATCCTGGGGAACAGACTCAGGGCCTTCGCATGAGTTACATTCCCAAACCTTTAGGATTTTTTGTTTTTTGTTTTTGGGGGTTTTTTTGAGAGAGGGTATGACTAACTTCCTGAATTGCCAGGTCCAGGGTTCTCTACTATCAAGACTTTCGGCCAGGGGATGCCAGTTGAAAAAGAAGGCAAGGCTCCAACAACTTACTGAGATGTCCATGGAATGCCAGTTTGTATGTATAATTGGCACTATGCATTATTTTTCTGGAAAAAATAATGATCTATTTCATCTGTCCCTTTTGAATAATCTATGAGACCTAGAAAAAATCTAGCACTGATTTGAATATATAAAATTTTATTATCACTTTGCTCTCTGTTTTCATTTCCGTAGTCTACTACAGTAAATACAAGTTATGGCTGCTTTTCTCCCAATCAAATATGTATGAACAGTTAAAATCTCATCTATTCAATATGTAACCCGGGCATATCACTTACTGGGTTGAAAGGTAATACAGGCTAACAGTCCAATATCGATTGTTAAATTGTACCTCTAAAATTTCTTTCCAACTAGTATTCTATCACATGTTCCTACACTTCCTGTATTTTATAGCTACTTCAAGACAGAGTTAATCTGTTCAAATGAAACAGGTTCAGAAGTCCATCAATCTTCAATGAAAGTATTTTTAAAATGCACCAGGCTGACCATGGGTATATCAAGCCTTCCTTATACAATAGGAAAGACCGGGAACCAAGTTTGAAAAAAAAAAAAAAAAGGTAATAATTGTGGATTTCAGTTCAGTTGGTTTTATTGTGTATTTGCAGTATAGTAAGGATTGAACTCAGGGCCTTCAAACAGTATATCCACAAAAGGTTTTTTGTTTGTTTTGTTTTTTGTTTTTGAGACAAAGCCTTGCTAATTTGCCCAGGCTGGCCTCAAATTTGTGATCCTCCTGCCTTAGCCTTCAAAGTAGCTGGGATTACACATATCCACCACCGCGCCCAGCTCAGTTGAGTTATAGCAAACATGAACCCCTATTATCTATTTTCATTCAATTCCCAATCAATGACAAAATTACCAACACAATTTCAGCTCACTCAGATCATACTTTTCACCACTGGAGGGGTTCACAGCCATCCTATCTTAATTTTTTAAAAATTTGTTTTATTTATTTATTTTTTTGTGGCACCAGGGATCAAACTCACAACCTCGCGCCTGCCAGGCAGTTGCTTAAGCCACGGAGCCAAACTCTCAGCCCCAGTTTTCTGAGACAGGGTCACACTATGTAACTCAGGCCGGCCTTGCACTCACATTGTAGCCCAAGCTAGCCTCAAACTCACAGCACTCCTCCTACCTCAGCCTCCTGAGTGCTGGGATTAAAGGCGTGCACCACCTTGCCTGGCTCATCCTATCTTCAATACCATCTTACACATTTAGTTTGGGGATCTCAGTAAGGTTTGGAACGGAAAGGAATGCTTGTCAAAGAAGACAACTTGCTATCAGAAATTGAAGAGGGCTGTGAGGAGTCCAGGTTTAATCAGCAAGGCAACACCCAGACTACCAGGCAGATCTGCTGCCATGTTGTGTTTGTCCCACTCACTTTGTTTTTTACCCACAGTAATGACCTCAAATCCTTACATAAATGCTGTATTTAGGTCTAATCCACAGTAAAAGAAAAATTATACGCAAAGTTTACAGAGCTGAAAACCATGAACATTAACACCCCTACAGGGGAAGCCTGCAGGAAAGAATGCTGAATGGTTACCTGCTGGACAGAAACAGGAAAGAACTGCGACACGAAGAAGAGCCGCGAGCAAGCTGCTCAAAACAGGAGGGGCTCTCCGAGAGAAAGCAGAGCTAGAAAACCAGCCAGCCAAGGGTACAGCACATTCTAGGGCCACAACTAACAATTCCGGCCACTCTTGCTTAACCTGCTCTAACTCTGCACTCGCCTTGTCTGGACTTGTCCATGGTTTACTACAAGCGACCTCAAAAGCAAAGGCTGTGAAGCGAGCTGAGTTTTAAACAGGGCAAGGCAGACCGAAATAGCATCTGCCACCTCCAAAGCTGATCCATAAAATGTGACAGGAAAGTAGTTTAATCTGAGAAGTCATGATGCTTATTTTTCCTTTTCAATACTGAGCAAAAGTTACACTTGTGAGCTGGGAGGTAAAAAGCAACAAAATGTTGGCAGTCCCTAAAGATAGCAAGAGCTGCTATAAAACTACTACATGCTTTCTAAATTTAGAGATAAATATGGAGGCGCACAGTGGCAACATGCAGAGTAAAACAAGAGCCAAAAACAAGCGACCTTTAAGTTAGGTACTCAATACTTAGGAGCCTCATGCTCCACATCCGCCGAATGGGATAATTACATCCAGCTCACCCCCCTCAGGTTTACTCTGAAGGCAAAATTACAAGTTTGTGAAATCACTCTGATAAAAGTTGAAAACATGCTACAAAGGGGAACCTTATTAGTCCCATCAGCACTCAAGCAGTAAACGTTACCTTCAACCAACCAACACTCAAAACCCGAAGATGAAGCTGGCTCCCCACATCCCTGTACCCCATCTCAGGCAGCACAATTACAGACACTTCCTCCCCTCCTCTCCAGGACCGCTCTATCCACCTCATTTTGTGGGCCAAGCAGGTCCTGAGTTGCTATGAACCTTGCTGATGAGGGTCAACAAGCAAGACTGGTCTCATTCAGCTCATACCCAATGTCCAAATCCTGCAGCGTTATTTTCAAGTCCACGTTCAGAACCCACACTCCAGGTCAGGTGTCTATTGTGGATCTTACATCTCCATGAATGGAGCAGCTGGCTGACGCCCGCCTCTCCCTACCTTCTGAGAACCTGGACACGTCAAGTGGTCTACGTGGTCACTCAGTAACATCTACGCCAGCAATTCTCTTTGGCCTTTCTCAATAAAGAGCCAGTCTGAAATCTAACATCAAGATTGAAAACTAATACAGTACAATTCTTTGGGCAAAGCATACCTCAGAGTCGTCTAGGAGGAGGCATGTGGGCAGTGTTACTAAACCTCCAATGCCAGTTAACTGCAAATTATACTTTAATTTGAGGGAGGAAATGCCCACAGTTAGAATGCAACAATTCTGAGAAAGCAGGAACGATTCTTTTTAACATTCTACATGGTGTTTAGCATGGTATTTTATGATTACAGTTCTTAAACATACTGTGTCTCAGTGTGCACCTTGTTTGGAATACTAAACAACTCATCTAAATCCCAAATTATTCTCTTTTATACATTAAGTGAAGTGATCTTGAAAAGAAGTATATAAAATTTGTTGTGAGATACTCTAAACACAGCTATTTAAAATATTGTTCTAAGTCTTCTTGTAAAGTTTGAGGCACTATGCTTAAAAAGGTAGCTAACTGCTAATTTTTCTGTATGTTAGATGATCTGATAGATCTCCTCACATTTAAGTGTTGACTGAATGATTTGTTTTCCAATCTTAGTCTTCTACGATCAAAGAATCAACATACCTGGCAGAAATAATAACTTATTTAATAGTTTCTTTTATATGTTAGTTTTACGGTTATAACCTCTATCCAACTAAAACACTGTGCAAATACATGTGCCATATTTTATTGATAACAAATGTCCCCGCAAACACACAAACATTTTAAAAGCCCTGAAATTGGGTTTTATCTAAGAATATATCTAATGTATACAACTATTGGGCTTTTTTCCTTAATGGTACATAAATAATGGCATGTGTTACAACTAACAGCACCTTGCAGTCAGTGAAATAATGCAAAATTTATATAATTCAACAGAAAGAAAACAATCTCTTCTTTGGGCTGCTTAATTATTCCCTTAACTGGGCAAGATGATGGCTCAGAATTCTGACTGAACTACATTAGAATAATTGAGCTTTCATCAAGTAGTCATTTGATAAAGTATATAATCACAATTCTCAATAGGGACTGCTACTATGACAACCGTTGATATGGTAGAAAATCTAGATGGAAATCTCAAAATGACAATTTTCATTGCCAGGACTGGTAAGAATTCCACTATTAATCCATTTCTAATATTTTTTCATGGCACAGAATTAAACATGCACATAAACGTGGTATTACTAAAAGCCTGCCACTCTAGTAATGCTGAATGTATTTATCAACTTACAATAACTTCGTAAATAAATATTTAGAAGATACTGCTCAAATTCAAATAAACAGAATCTCTATTCAAAAGTTAGCTTAAAATAGAACTATTCAAAGGTTTATTTAAAAGGGAGAAACCTTATCGTATCATAATAATCCCATTATATGTATATATATATGACTCTCTACCTAAGTACCTGCAAGTAGTTCACCCAAAGCAAAGTCTATGGCTCTAGTGGTTTCTGAAAAGCCCTGAAAGGGCAGTGATCCCACTCAACAGGGAACTTTAATCCTGCTGGCCATAACTGGAAAGGAACAAGCTCATCCAGCTTCAGGTCATCTGTTTCCTTTCAATGACAGAAGAAGAAAATAATGTGTTGTGGTCAGAGAAAAAACAGATATTTCCAAGATACTGTTTACTTTGGCCCCCTGACTTTTTTTACTAGGAAGATAAGCACCTAGAATCCCACCACAATCTGATCATTAAAATTCAAAGCCTCTCTCACTTAAATCAACAAAGAATATCTTGCTCTACTTGGGAAAGTCACTCTTTTTTTCATGAGTACGTGGAATTGGAAGAACCCAGACAACACCCAAACCATCAGATTTCCCATGACTTCTGAATATTAGTGGGGTTCCAAAAGTCACAGTCCAATTTCCCCAACATTTGCAACTCAGTGAAAACCCATTATGATAAATAGTAAGATCCTCAAACATAAATCATCTAAATGCATGCTAGTCCCTTAATCACTCAGACATGCTTAGAAATAAAGACTGTTATCCTTCAATTTACCCATCTATCTGCCCCCCACCAAAACAGCTGAATGATAGAATTTTAAATTGTTTTGAAGAAAGGCAAGGTCAGAAAAAAACTTTTTAAGATTTGTTATAATTTTAGCAAAACCACAGTGAAAAAACCAGCTACAATTATGCAGTATGACCATCATCATTCACAGATCCTCCATGGTCTTCATTAATCAGTAATTAATGAAATATCTTCCTTTAATTCTACAATGTATATGATTAGAATGAAACATAGTAATTTAAGGCAGACAATAAAAGATATAATTAAGACCAAGAATTTTCCTATGATGAATGAAGTCTGAAAAATTCTGCACTGGGAAAACACAAACACCTGTGAAACTGCAAAGCGCTTTCACATTCAATTCCTGACGTACAGTGCGTCCTCTGGCGTACATGCCACCGAAAGAAAATGGTGCACACGATACCTTAGTAAACTGATATGAGCAAGTTCATGTAGAATTAGACATCTGTGACAGAGGGTTATCATAGAAACCAACTTCTGGCAAAAACTCAAAGTAAAATCTGTTCTAAAGCTAAGTTTTCAAAAATAGTTTATGCTATATTTAACTGGTTTCAAAGTACACAATTCCCTAAGTCACGTTGTGAAGGACCCAATATAAAGGTACCATAAATGCTGGCATAACCTTAATTCTATCAACACCGAGTAACATTCTGCGATTCCCTTCGCTTGCTGCAGGAGACACTGTACTAAGTCAGCACTGATAAAGTACTGCTTTGTTGCTTCCATCACTCTGTAATCTTTGTTGCTGCTGTAATCTGAATAGAAACTAAGGAGATTCTGCACTTAGCTTCGTCTTGTGTGTCCGGACTAAGAAAATAAGGTATTTCAAACAAAAATTCAATTCTAACATATTCACACATTCAGCAAGTCTTTTTTTTTTTCTTTTAATTAAGAGCTACTGCATAAGTAAGCCAGTATTGAACTACTAAGAGACATAAAAAAACTACTCATAAAATAATGCTTAAATAGGTCTCATATAGAAAGCCAGGACTACTCATGGAAACAGATTTGGTTTGCCCACCCCTACAAACCAAAACCATAGGCAGACAGTACTTATATGTGGACCTTAACAACAATGAGCAGAGTAATATACTGAAATCAAAATACTCTTCAAAAAGTGACAAATCCACTCTAGCACCTTGATTTAAACAAAGTAATAACACAAACAAGCAACCATTTCACTATTGACAATAACTACACACTCATGCTAGATCCACTGTGTCTTGCTCTCCTCATTGCTAAAACAAAATACTCAACACTCAAAAGGGAGGAAAGATTTATTTAAAACACAGTTCATAGAGGTTTCAGTCCATAATCAGCTGATTCCAAGACAGAATGGTGTGGCACACAGGTATCGGAGAGGAAAAGCAGTTTATGGCAAGCAGAAGACACCAAAAGCAAGCAAGCAAGGCACCTTAACAGTGTCCTTCTGCCCCTTTTTATCTTACCCAGGCTACTTACAGTGGGTAGCACTCACACCCTTGATTTTAATGCTCTGGATCCTAGCATTGTACCATGAATCAATCCCAGTTTCACACTCTAGGTCCAGCACCTCTGAAAAAGTGCCACCTATGACTTCAAGAGACTTGGAGGGGGACGCATATAGATACAAGTCTAACACATGGTAATGATGATAACTGGAACCAGACCAAGAAAGAGCATAGTCTCTGAAAATACACATCAAAATTCACATCTGAGTAAGATCCCTTCTACATAAGGATTTTACTAGGCAGATGTGAGAAAGCCACATACTACAAGTTCAGCAGAGGAGACCTAGATGATGTCAGTATTTGCTTAAAAACCTCTTATAAAATTTAAAAAATAAAACTTCCAAGGAGACAAAAAGAGACGTTTAGTAAGTGACACACGGCCAAATGTTAACTGCCGTCCTCCACACTCTTCCCAAAGAGACTAACATGTGAACTGCACTGCAGGCAGAACAAGCATCTATCCAGGAAAAAAGATATCCTATCTCATTTTTCTCCATGAGAGGAAGCTACAAGCTCGCAATGCATTCTGAACCTCTACTACCTGCTCCAGCTCACCACTACTTCTCTTCACTGGTTCTCTTCCTTCACTCACCCTGCACACCAGGCTATTCCTCCCACGTTGCTTACTGCCACCCCGTCTTTGCCTTCCATTAAACTACCTATCAAAAGCCTACCCATCCTTCAAGATACAGCTCCTGTGTACCTCAGCAAGAAGCCTTTCTGGTGCTTCCAGACTCTGCAGGCCTAGCTGCAGTACTTTCACACATTTTATCTTACCTTAGGTTACCTGTTAAGGTGTGGATTCTGAGACTGCCTTCCCTATCTCCAACAAGAGCTAACAGTGCCACACCCACACAGCCGGCTTTCAATGGTTATGTAAAAGAAGTTTAAGTCCAACTCTTTCACGTCCAATTAGCACTCTGGGCCGCACTTCTGCAGTGCAACTGGTCCTGGGATAAAATGGACTGAGTTCTTTTTTTTTTTTTTTTTCCTAGTGCAAGTTGCTAGCTTAAACCAGGTGCATGGCAGAGAACCTAGACACTTTTAAATGTGTCCTGGGGCTCCCCTGAACGTGTCCAAACAAAAATATATTATACTATATTTATCTTGCAGTTAACCTGACTGAAAATATTAAAGCTAACTTAAAGCAAGTCCCTACATGTGCTCAGTGAGACTTTGCTTCATTAGAAGCCTAAGATTTAATGCAATAGAGAGATTCAACAGAAAGAACAACCGGTTGCAGGACAAAGCTGCTTTTATCAACCAACTTCAATTCATGGTCTGGCATATTTATTTGTAACACTTGTAAAAAAAGTTAAGTGATTTAATGAACTGGAAAAGATAAATTTTCAGTAAATCACATGAAAGAGGAAAACAGTCATATGAATAACCCAAAAAACAGATAATTTAAAATACTTTTATGTTGCTCTGAAATGTGTTTTCCCTGTATTTAACACTGAATGGATGAATTTCTACTTCATTAGACACACCCAATCTTCAAACAAAGTAATAAAACAGGGCTGTGTGCACTGGGCAGGCAGTGGAAAACTCATGCCTCTGCCTCCAACAAACCTCGCTGCTGAGGGTGGGGGACCGCTCACTGCAGAGCACTGGGACCCTGTGCGCCAGGACAGAAAGGACACAGCTTGTATCTGTGTCTTGAGCTATAAAGAACCAGTGTTAAGCAATCAAGTATTTGACATTTTGTTTAAAAAAATAAAGAATTACTAACTTTAGCCTACATACTCCCTTATAAAGGTAGAGTAGGAATAAATGGGAATGGAAATATCTGTAGTGGAGTGGCTGAATATTTTGGCTACAGTTGGAAAATCTCTTGCTGAGCTTGTATTTATGAAAGGAAACTTTTATCACCAGCAGTGATTTTAAAAACCATTAATAGTGTTGAAAATGCAAAGTAACTGTTTTAAATCCATACTATGATTTTTAATTTGGCCAAAAAGAAGAAAACAAACCTGAATTTTCAAGTAACAAGTTCAACTGGTTATAAGAGTGTATTTCTTGGAAGGTGAGATAAGGTAAACAGATTCTCTGTGTGCCTGTTTGAAGTGTGTGTATGACTTAAAAGCATTAGGCATTTTTAAAGCAGTTCTCAGCTGTGCTGCTTGAGAAAACATTTGCAGTAGGCCAGAGTGAGCGATCCCTCTGCAACCTCTCAGCAACATCTGGTATTAGGGATGCAGAACTACAGCCTTCCCGGGAAGGGCGCTGGCCTCAAACAGGAAAGCAAGGTTTTCTGCAGAAGCTCCCAACAAAAGAACTGGTCCATACCAGGACATGACTTCCTCCTCACCACTGATGGGTACAGCTGGCTCATGGAGGGTGGACAGGGCAGGGGTCACCCTGAGGCCCTGAGCAGCTGAAAGGAAGATCTGCTCACCAACTTCACCATCTCCCCTCTTTCCCACCCACACCCAGAGACAAGAGGATTCCGGCTAGGGGTGAAACAGCCTGCATGAACACACATTAGCAAGGGTGTGTGCCTTTACTGTAACAGACACACTGTTTCATGAGGAATCTGGGAGAAAAACAAAATTGGTTGTTTCCATTAAACTTCACCCCTGTGTACACACCTTCTGGCATTTTGTGTTACAAAATGGGAAGCATACGTACAGCATTTCTGATGAAGCAAATGCAATGGTTTCCCTGAGTCAAAACACTTGTGCAAGTGCATAAAGTCAAACCAGCAGCTTTCTTCTTAGATCCTCACTGTTATTTGAGAATAAGCAAAGTCTATTTATTTATTTAGAAGGGTATCTGGCAGACATTTTCTCAAAACCGAATGAAGTGATGCTGTCGTTTCAAGGAAAACTGACAGTATTTATTGCTGATGATAAAACTCAACCTTCGAGAAAACTTTAGAATGTAGGAAACCTTGATTATGCTACCGTGAGCCTACCAGCTTCCCAATAATTAAAAGTCTGTGCTAGTGAAAGCAGTGATGTTAAATGAATGCCATTTGATACTATGAAATGAACAATGTCAACATCTGCAAGACTGGCATAACTCGGTGCAATGTTTTCTAGTAACAAACCAAGTTAGGGTACAGTCATACATTAGTAAAATATCCACTCAAAGTACAAGCCAGTCCAAAAGATTTTAGTGTATTAAGAGTATAAAAATTGCTCTGCTGTGGTTTTAAGATTTTACAGGGCAATTAACCTTCAAGAAGCTATCACTCACCAAGTTTTGGTGAGTTAGCAAATATCTATAATCTCTGAAAAGACTATTGACATATTCCTTTCTTGTCCAGTTATATTATTTGAGTGAGGCCAGATTTTCTTCATCTACTTCAGCCAAAACAGCTCTTTAGTTTTAAACAAATATTTAAAATTTTTATGTTTCAATTTCTACCTCAATAAAAATCAACAGACATTCTGAACAGAAGAAAGTGTTTCTGGGGAGATTTTCACTAATTTTAACGTTGACAATAAGATTATTTTGGGAACAGTTACCTGCTGTAGCTCCAATTAAGAATTTTATCAACTTCTAGGCTTTCTAGGACTATAGATAATTCTTTAAAAGCACATTAAATATAGTTTGACTTTATATACTCACCTGTTCCCTACAAATTTCCATTAACAAAGATAAAAATGTAGGTGATAATCTTTATTATAAATCCTTTTCTAGTCATGAAATTTACAGTATAATAGTAGTCGAGGACCAAAATTAGTCCCTCAACACTAAGCAGATGCTGGTGTTCGGTGGGCAAAGTCACCACTGTCAAACAATTTAAACTAGATGAGTGGAGGAAGCGAGGTGACAGAAAGCTTTCACAAAGGAGTAATTACTTGTTGGAGTCTTGAACAACAAGTGCAGAACTATAAAAACAAGGTGTGTTTTCCACCTGGGCTATGCATTACTGGCCTAAACTTCAGGAAATGTGACTCATCATCTGGTAGGTAGGTCAATGCTTTCCATTCATCCCTGACCAAAAGTACTACTTAGGATTCAATATAAAATAAATTTGTAACAATGTCATTTTCAAAGAGTGAATCTTCATAATAACAAAACACAGATCTAATAAGAGTTTCAAAGATAAGGCAAGCTTATATGGTAGCTGCCCTAGGAACAATGGTGCCTATGAAATTTTATTGTTGTGTATGATAATCATGGTTAAAATGTTTATACCCTCTAAATGGGGTTAGTTGTCTATGCCTATAATTCCAGCACTCAAGAGGCTGAGTCAAGACTGTCATCAGTTTGAAACCAGTCTAGGCTACACAGCAAGATCCAGTCTCAAAAAAAACAAACAAATAAAATTTAAACTAACTGAATATGGAGACTGCTAAGTTCATATATCACAGAAAAATTAAGCAGAGATACAGAACATATACATAAGAAACTAGATACATCTTGAGAAAAAACAGAATTGAAATTTTTTCTCTTTTTGTATTTAGGTAATAGCTACTGAGTTAATGCATTTCTATAGCTACATTATGATTTTTGTCTTTTGTTTATTTATTTATTTATTTTTTTTGGTGGCACCGGGAATCGAACTCACAGCCTCGCGCTTGCCAGACAGGCACTTAAGCTGCTGAGCCAAACTCCCAGCCCTAGTTTTTTGAGGCAGGGTCACACTATGTAGCTCAGGCCAGCCTTGCGCTCATGTTGTAGCCCAAGCTGGCCTCAAACTTACAACGCTCCACCTAGCTCAGCCTCCGGAGTGCTGGGATTAAAGGCGTGCGCCACCACGCCTGGCTATGTTTTTTGTTTATTCTGGTTGCTTAATCAATCATCTGCTTAAAATAATCATCTTCTGTCTTATAAATGATACCACTTATTTGCAAAACAATTGCAACAATACAAATCAAATATTTCTTGCTCTATTAAAAAATAAGAGAATGAAAGGGAGCTCCAAACTTTTGATGTATTCTTGAAGGATATAAAAAAGACTAGAAATAATGTCAAGTGAAACTTTTTAACAAGTGCTATAATGAGCACTGCAGGGATGACTGCAATGTACTCTTGTGTAGGAAACCAAAGGTAAAAGGACCAAGATCTTCTCACTTCGTGGACTTAGTATCATGTTCAAGTATGTGCTACTCAGTGGCTCTAAGGAGTTTCGAAATGATCTTATAGGAGAAATAATACCAGCTTGAAACTCAGGAAAAGGGTGTAAAGGGGACTTGAAAAATGCCCTGAATACCAAGAAAGCATTAAAAGAGGAAAACAAACGTTTACATTCCACTTTAAGAGATAAACACTTGCAGACGGGTTAAAGAATACACTACAATACCAGTACATCACTGACATTAACCAGGGGACCTGGGCATGTTCTGCAAAGATTCCTGGTGATGCCCTGCCTAACCCTGGTGAAGAACTGAAATCCAAAGAGAAGATGTTAAAATCCACATCACTCAGATGTGAATATGGCAGAATTCTTTGACAGATAAGGGAACTTGTCCTACATATTAGCACAGTTTCATACTTTACAACAGTACCCTACTGAATCCTCATAACCATTGTCTGTACTATGTCCACTATGAATTAAACATATCCTGGAACTTCTCCCTTGCTGGTGAAAAACTAAATCATAAATGTCACCAAATACTGCTTCCTGAGAAATTTACTTGGGAAAAAAATGGGGAAGGAAGAATGCATTCATTCAAAAACATTTACTGAACACCTTCTACGGACTAGGCAGTCAAGACATATTAATGAACAAGCACAGAACACCTGAACTTGTGACGTTATCACCTCCAGGGACACAGGACAGAGTAATTCCCCAAGATCAAAACAAATACATTTAATTAGTGATTCTAGAGGTAATACGTGCAGGAAAAAGGAAAAAGCAGAGCACTTCAAGAGGGATACAAGGTGCGACTTGCACAGATCAACAACAGGGTAGACACTGCCACAGGGTGACATCTGAGAGAAGGCTGGAAGGACTTGAAGGAACTGGCCTGCAATTTATGGGGGAAGGATAGTAAGGGCAGAAGGAAAACTCCAGGTCTAAGACCTACAGTGGGAATGTACCTGCCGTGTGCAAGGTTTAGCAAAGAGGTAAGGAGGACCAGAGTGGGAATGAGAGGGAAAGAAGCGGGAGAAGAGACGCAGTAGCAGGAACCAGGGTGTGAAGGCTTTGGAATCACTGAAGGGATGAATCTAACTTTCACTGTGAGTGACATGGCAAGCCTCTGGAAGGATTTAAGCAAATCTGACTTACACTTTGAAAAAATCATTCTGGTTTTTATGATCACAAAGAAAACCCAGGGAAGGGGACAGATCAGTTATTTGTTAGGAGGCCACTACAATAGTCCAAGCAAGAGCAGCGACAGACTGGAATAAAGATGCTGGCAATAGAGGTGGAAAAAGTGGCTGAATTCTGTATTTATTTTGAAAGCAGGATTCTGGATATAATTTTGAAGACAGAGCAGCAGGATTTGCTTACATTGTGGATGCATAGCGAGAAAGAAAGAGAAGTCAGGATGACTGTAGGTTTGGGCATACGCTGTATGACCTGAAAAATGAGGCAGGCTGCAGGTGGAACAAGTTTGCAAAGAAAGTTCAGAAATTTAGTTTGGGTTCCATTAAGACTAAATTGTCTGATACATACTCAAGTGAAGTCAAAAAAGTATGTGAAGCTGTCTGACCTTACACATTTGGGAGTCTTACCAGCCACATGGCATTTCCCTAAGGTCTCATGATTATTTGTTACAAGACACTGGCAAGAATAGAGCCTTGGCTCATTTCAAATGGGAAGGGTGGTGAGAAGAGAAAACTAGCATAAACAAAAAAATAAAAAGAGGAAACCAGCAGGTCGGTGATACAGGAGGAAAGGCAAGAGTATGTGATGACCTTAAAAATCAAATGCAAAATGTATATCAAAATACAGGGGATGATCAATTATATCAAATGCTGTGAATAGGTAAGAATGAGAAATGACTCTTAGATTTACTTAGCTGGAATATCTTCAGAAAAGCCCTATTGATCACCTTACCCAAGAAAACACGATTATGTAGTAACTATGTGCTGTTTCAATCTCATGAATCTGATGTTTTACTAATGAATGACCCACAAGAAAGAGTTTGATCCAATTTGAGACTCCAATCAGTAGATTTGTTAAGAAATACTAGGATTAACTCCAGGTGACAATATCCATTTCCCATCCCTAAAAAAAATAAAAATACTTCAGGTAAAGTATAAATAAAAGTATAAACTTCCTTTTCCTTTGTACTGATGAGGAAAAATGATAAATCAAAAAAGCCAATACTGTACAGATATCTTCCTATTAAAACAACAAAATAAGTTTTTACATTATCACCATTACTATCTGATGATATTCCAGAAGCATTTTACAATACTCAGAGCAGTGACTCTAAAGCAGTGATGGCGAACCTTTTAGAGCTTTCAATGATACAAACAGCCCGCTGCGGCACGCGTGCCACAAGTTCACCACCACTGCTCTAGTGCAACCTGCTCTAAGATCAAAAAATAAAAGGTGTAATTTCAAAGTAGACACGAGTGTCATTACCTGCAAATGATTATATAACTAGGAAATTCAAGAGAACAAACTGTAATGTTCTCAGAATACAAGCCAGCTATTAAATAAATGTACAAAATCAACAACCACCTTAGACTAGCAATAGCCAATTTGATAAACAGATCAGAAAAGCAATTCCTAATTCCTAGAAACACAGATCACTCTACAGCTGGCCGTTCTTGCCAAAGAAATAAAAAGCAACACGATCTGATGGTACATTTTGATTCTAAGGATATAACTTCAGGGTTTTCCAGAACAAGATGGCATATTCAACACACATATTCAACAACAACACCCTTTCCTTAAATTCCACTAAAGTGTTTAAAAAAAAAAAACACTTCAAAAGATATGGAGACCCTTTTTAAATGATTTTTTAAGAATGATTTGAAGGAACTTCTATATAAACACACTGTGACTTTTATCACCAATGTGGGAAGCAGAAGGTCAAGGAGCAACTTCTCAGCCAACCTAAGGGGATCTATGCTACACCAGCAGTGAGGAAAGCCAAGCGCTGGGGTCCACCCAACCGCGGGTGCAGGGGTGGCTGGTTAAGACAAAGTTAGTAAAAGCTGTCTGGGAAGATCTCATACTCACGCCTCCTCGCTGGTACAAAACACCTGACACCTAGTTTACTCTGGTTCACTTTTCAGGCCACAGTCGGTTGTCTCCAAGACAAAATGGCTCGGCCTGGCCTAGGGGCTGGAGGAGAAGAGAGGCTCACACGGCGGTGTCTGGGGCAGAGAGCAAAGGAAGAGCTGGGGAGGGAGACAGGCCTTTCCGGGCACGCCCCAGTGACCCCTCGTTTGACCAGTCCCACTTCCTCACTGCAAATCAGCTGTAAGTCCCCATAAGCCAGTCTCCTTCCAAAAGTTTCCCCTATAAGCGCACAAGGCTGTTGAGGGTTATCTAAAGATAAAGCGTAACAATATTTGCAGAGTTTTTCCCCTTGCTCGTTATTTGTTTTTTAATTCACTTCGTGGCGTTTTCCAAATAATAAAATACTCAGTTAAAAAAGTAACATGGACAAAGTACCAGAACACACAATTCTCAACAAGAAAACATAAAACAAAAAAGGAATTACTAATTTCAATCGCTACAAAAACAAAAAAAGTCAATTCTTACAGTGAATGAGAAAAGACTGACTAAACACTGACGTGCTGACACGCTGCGGGCTACAATGGCTAAGGGAACGTGTCACGGAACCAGCAATGTGGCAACAAGCCTTGGAGTCATAAAAAAGCTCACCTCTGTTCCAGGAATTTTACCGCTATAAATCCAGCCTACGCAGTCAGAGGAGCTCAGCCTTTCAGGCAAGAGCATTTATCTCGGCTCTGCCTGTACGACCCTTAGGTTACCGAGCTGAGCCTACATCCTTTCGCAGACCCTGTTGGTCTTCCTTATTTGGTTTATGCCATCTCACCAAAACTGTAGAGAATGCATGGTTATACCTACTTCATGGAAAGGAGATGAAAGAAATAGATGATTAAGCTCACTTACACAGAAAGCAGTCAACCTAGATTTTGCAACCAGAGTTTAATACCCAATAACCTGGCATGGTGCTGTATACCTGCAATCCTAGCACTCTAGGAGGCTGAGGCAGGAGGATCAAAAGCTTGAGCCCAGTCTGGACAACTTAGCAAAACCCTGTCCCAAAATAAAAAAGGACTGGGGTGTAGTTCAGTGGTAGCACGCCAGAATGCCTGGGTTCAGTAGGAGCAGAGAGGGTGCAAACCAAACCATAGAGCTAGTGCAATGAACTTGGATATATTCCTTATTCAAATCCTTATTTTTGAAAGATTTAAGGGCAGAACAAGCATCTGTGATATGCTATTAATTAGAAGGTCAATATTTAAAACTACACAGAAAAGTAAAACGCCAATTTTGATTCAAAGAATGTTTATGCTCACACACCAAAAGGAAAAATAGAAGTTTATCACCCAATTAACAGTTGCTGATTTCTAGATGTCAAGTATGTTTTTTATTTTCTGAATATTTGTTTGGGTAATTCCCAAAATGTCTAAAAAATGGGTACGTACTCTTTAAAAAATGTTTTAAAACCCTAGAAACTTTCAACAACACTTAATTTTACAAAAGGGACTGTTATAGTTTATGTCTGGATGTTCCTCCAAAGCCTCATGTGGTCACGGGGGTGGGGTTCTACAGTTTGTGATTGATTCATGGTCCAATGCTGGGATTATGGGTGGGAGTGAGTGGGTAGCCTACATACAAGGAACAGAAAAAGTCTTCCCTGTGCGCTCCTTTCTGCTCTTGTTGCTTTTGCTGCCATGAACTATTAACTGTCTGCCATGAGCCATCCTGTCTTGCAGCCAGCCACGTATGGACTGAAACCTCCACAAACTGTAAGCTAAATAAACCTTTCCCTCTTTAATTTGGGGCATTGGGTATTTTATCTCCACAATGAGAGAAAACTAACAAAGACAGCAACATATCAATAACTGCACATTCATGCACATTTTTAAGGATTTTGTTACTGGAATAAATGGAGAAACTCTACATTGGTAGTGTTTAATTTTATTTATTTATTTATTTATTTATTTATTTATGTCTTTTTGAGACAGGGTCTTACTGTGCAGTTCAGGCTGGCCTTGAATTCACTTTGTAGCCCAGGCTGGCCTCGAACTTGCAGTGATTCTCCCGGCTCAGCCTCCCAACAGTGTGCTACCATGCCTGGCGCTAATGATAATTTAAAGCATGCAATGGAAACAGGGAAGACCGGGTATGACAATACTACCATAGCAGCAGAGACAGCATTACTGGTGTAACTACCAACTTCAGATAAATGAGCTTTCCACATTATTCCCCTTGCATAGTACAACAGGAATAATTAACCTATCAGAATTTGCTTAGTAGCCCACTTAATAGAAATTTAGCGAGCACATAAAAAAAGATTAGTAAGGGAAAAACAGTTCAATTCCTGGTAAACTCTCAGAATTACTGGAATCCTGAAAGCATTTTGGAAGTGACTGAATTCTAATTAGACAGTAGAGTTTGAAGGATTTAAGAAAACATAAGTCCTGAAACATGTGCATTTCTGTGTTTTATTCAGCACAGTTTTAACAGTTCCTTGTAGGACAAACTGGGATTGCAAGGCTAGAAGCTTCTTCTAAGCATGAAAGAATATTTTTTTTAAATTGCTCTTTGGATGTGTCTGCTCAGGGAGGCAAACAGTGGGCAAATAAGAGGTTGCCTTTGTTATTTTAAAGTATAAAGTTACAAGCGGTTTAACATTTGGAAAGAATCTTGGTGAAGCACTTTCTAGGAACAGAACAACTTTAGAAAGTTTGATAAATGTCATTTTTTTTCTTCCACAAATCACCAAGTTTTTTTTTTGGATTTTTTTTTTTTTTTTTTTTTTTTGCATGGCTGTAGAATATTTCACTTTTCAAAATGCTTACATATGTCATGGGACTTTAATAAATGAATGTCCAACGTGGCTGCACATATCACCAAAACGGCATTAATAAACAATTCCTTAGTTACCTTAGAAAGACAACGTGGAACTGGACAAGCTCACCTTTACCTGAGCAGAGACACAGCCCTGAAAAGTCATTTAAAATCTTCCAAAGGCAAGAACTCCATTTAGAAACCCCCTCCCACTTCCCCAGAGACCAGTTGCTATGGGAACCCGCAGTAACCCTTTAGATTCCGACCTGAAGCCAGCAGGAGACGCTCCCTAAGGCTGCGGAGTGGGGAAAGGGAAACAAAGGGCTGGGCTATAGGAGGGCAGTTGAGTGAAGATTTGATGGAGAAACCTTCCAGCGAGGCAAGGGGTCAAAAAGGGCTGTCTCAGTAACTCAAAACAGAAATTCTAAACACCATTTAGAACAAAACTCTAGGTTGCCAGAGTCAGATTATAGTTCAGCTAAAGTTTGTACCGTGATAGGCGCTTCCCTCCCTCCCTGGTGGCAAACAAACCACCCTTTGTGAGTTCTTGTCCAGGGAAAAGGAACTCCAGTTTCAGCCCATCAATTACGAACTGAATTGAAGGCACACTTGGCAAAACTAACGACAGTCTTATACTAAACCAATGGTTCCCAAACTCTGCAGCACACTGGAGCTACCTGGGGAATCTTAAAAACACATTTGTTTTAATTGGTCTGGGATGCAATATGGGCATGCTGAGTTTTATAACTCCCCAGCGATTCCGCAGGGCAGCCAAGTTTGGGAACTCCGGTATTACAGAGCTCGGCGAGGTGGCAGGGAGTTATTTTAGGGAGAAGGGGTTAGAGTAACAAGCACAATGATCTCCCTTGGCCTTTTAAAAACTAGTAACAGAATCTGCTAGTTTTCTGGAAGCACACACAGGACAATAGGGTGCGTGATAAATAGGAAGCCCCAGAACCCCTCAACAACACTTTGAGACGAAAAAGGCCAGGCTTTTCAAGAGAGGGAACAGCCCTCTAACGCAGACTCCAAACTTCTGCATCTATTTTAAGAGCGACGGAGCCCAGGGTGCCGGACGTGGAGGGCGCGCTCTCGTCCCCCGAAGGTCTGGCCCCAGCACCCCAGCCTCGGGGCATCGCTCCCCGGGCCCGCGGGGCTCCGCCTGGGGTGCAGGTGCCGGGGCCGCCCCGCGCCCCGCCCGTGGCGCCCAGTAAAGTTACTCGGGAAGTTTGCCCCGTGCCCGCGCGGGTCGAGGGGCGCGGCCGTGAGCCCGGCGCCCTGCAGGTGGCGGCGGCCGCGCCCCGACCTCCGCCCCGGGACCCGCGCCCCGGGCGCCCCAGGCCGCTCGCCGCGCGGCCAGCTGGTCTCGTCCTCCCGGGTCCCGGACGGCGGCCGCCCTCGGCCTCCACCCGGGGTCCAGCGCGAGCCCCCGCCGGGAGCGCGCCCGCTCGGCCAGCGCCGCTGCAGCCCGGGCGGGGGTCCCAGGAGCCCCTGCACCCCGGCCCCCGAGGCCGACCGCCGACTCGCGTCCCCGGCCCGCCCCGCCGAGCTCGGCCACTCCGGCCGGCGCGCGCCCCTGCCCAGACGGCCCGGCGCTGCGCACGCGCGGAGGCGCCCGCACTCACCGCCCGCGCTCCTCGCCGCCTCGGGCGCCGCCGCCGCTGGTCGCCTCGGCCCGGCGCCCGTTCCGCAGGCCCCGGCCCGGGCACCCTCGGTTCCAGCGCCCCGCGGGCTCGGCGGGAACCCGCACGCAGGGCACGCTCCCCGGGACCGCGCCCGCGCGCCCGCGAGCCCCAGCGCCGGGAGGGGCGGGGTGGGGCGCCCGGAGGCGGCCCTGGATACAGAGCATGCGCAGTGCCCGCTTCTTCCCGGGATGACCTAGGAGTGGGCGGGGCTTTTGGACCGGTGCTAGGAAGGCAGGTGCACAGGAAGGGACCAGCCAAGGATCCTCCCTTGCTGGAGGTCGCTTCGTCTTAGGTCCACAAACCAGTTTTCCTCTCCAGTTCATTTATCTGTTAATAAGGGACAGAATGCATTTGACTTTAGGACTGCTTTTCAGAGACTGATTCCAGTCTTTACAAGTGGTTAAGAGTGCATACACAGAGATCACCCAGTACCTAAAAGCTGCAAAACCCTAACTACCCTCTTAAGCGAGCTGGGGAAGGAGACGAGCTCCTTCAGGAAAGCTTGGTTGAGAAAGAGGAGGAAGCACAGGCAGAGTTAAGAGTCAAGAAAAACTCACCAGGAGAGAAAGGTCATCACAACGGTGCAAGTGGCAGACCTCAAAATTTGACCATTATTCACAATGCAGGGTTAAAAAGGCAGCTGGAAGGGTGGTTACAATTCATCTGGAAGTGGTCTTTAACGCTAAACCAAAGACTTGGGCTTTAAAATAGGGCACAGGGGAGGCTGGTGGTGCAGATTCAGTGCAGAATTTGGAATACAAAGGAATACTAGAGACTTGAAATTCTGTAGTATGTATTCCTTGAAAGAAGTAGTAGAGTTTAAATTCAGGTGTTGGCACCAGGAATGGAAAGGATGGAGGTATTCCCAGAGACTGTGAAGGACTGGATGACTCCTGGCTTTTGTGGTTGCTTCTTTAGGAGTAAAGCTGTCTATCATGACAGGCACCTGCCTCATTAGTAGACCATCACTCTTTTTTTTTTTTTCGGCACTGGGGATTGAACTCATAACCTCATGCCTGCCAGGGCAGGCACTTAAGCTGCTGAGCCAAACTCCCCAGCCCTAGACCATCACTCTTGATAAATGTTTATCAGTAGATAAATGAAAGCCATAAACATATAGCCACAGTCTCTAAATGCTTCTTGCAAGGTGAGTTTGACCCTGGAAGAACATATTTCTGCTTAATTGAAAAGTCATTAATTTGAAAGACAGTATACACGGGGGAAAACCTTAACCTTGGGGAAACAAAAGCACTTTTATGATATAGTTGCCCCATAATAAACTGATAGTGTCCAGATAATTTGATATCACTGTGCTCATCTCTAACATGGCATCATGATGCTTACCTTGTGTAATGGTTGGTTTCGTGTCAGCTTGGCTAGGCTGTGGAACCCCAGTGGTGAAACATTATTCTAGACACTTCAGTGAAGATATGTTTCAGACGACATTAACATTTAAAGCAATAGACTTTGAGAAAACGTATTACCTTCCATAACATGTATGGGACTCATCAGTTAAAAGCTTTAATAGATAAAAAACCAAACTCTCTAAAGCAAGAAGGAATTCTGCCAAAAGTCAGTCTTTGGACTGTACTTCTTCTCCAGGATTCTAGCCTGGAGATTTTGAAATTCAAGACTACAATTATTTGACCAATTCCTTAAAATAACAGGGACAGAGACAGATAGACAGACAGACAGAGGCAGAGATGTGTCTTAGAAACTCGATTTGTCAAAATTTAGTTCTTTGATGCACCTATGTAGGTTATGTTCATCTGGAGAACTTGGCCTAATACATCTGGGGAGGTTATGAAGATTAGGTAATTCTCCTCTGAAAAACGAGCATTATAATGTTTAACTTGCTAGATTATGAACAATTAAATAAAAGTACACAAAGCACCTACTACCTGCATAGTAGGACCTAAATAAATAGTAACTGTTGTTACTTGTGAATGAACACTTGAGGTAAAAACCAAAAGAGAGAAGGTGAGTGTTGGCAATTTGAAAGCATTTCCTCAGATCACTGGGTAAGACATAATGTGCAGATTTAAGAATTAAAAGAAAATGTCGGTATCCTTAGCTCTGACACACTGAGGAAAGTGATGAATAAGTGTATTTTAATTACTCTCAAATAAACACACTAATGAGTTACTAGCTAAAAACAGAGCCTAGTGTATTCTCAGACACTAAACGTGCAAAGCGGATATGTGAAATCACATCTGAACATTTTATTCTAAGTTCCAGATAAGATCTTTCTTCTTACTACTAGAAAAGAGAAAGCTAAGAAGATCTTACTTTTGAAATAATTCTCAATCTCACAGAGTACGTGCATGATATAGGATTCAATCGGTATTACTGTCATGGATCTTTTCTGGAAAAGCCAATGGTTTTGGGGTGTGTGCAAAATTGTTAGCATATTCTGTTTGTTCTACCAATGTTGCAACTTGTTATGTACTAGACAATGCCCCTGTCCTTGGGGAATTTACAAAAGCAACTAGAAAAACATGAATAAGCATAGCTGTAATTTAAGGATGTGACATGCCTTCAACGAACATAAACGATTTGGCAAGTTGAGTTTCATTCAGGTTTTTAACTCTGGGGCTTATTCTTCCGACCAGAGCTCTGTTATGGTTGTCAGCTTTGTATAATTTGGTTTGGTGAAAGCCAGTGAAGCACACCAGAATCTTTTACAAATATTTTAAACAAAGTTGATAAAGAGCAAATAAATTACCAATCTCATTCCGTTGATTCTTGTTTCCGAGATTCTAGGATAATTGGAAAGGGGATGAGAAAGACCTAAAAATCTTCCTTTATTATTTTTCTCCATGTTGACTTGCTTGTTTTGTTTAAAGGATAACTTATGTTTACATTAAAAATAATAATTTTCTAAGTCATTAGAGATTTATGCATAAAAGCTGGCATGAAAATAACAAAAAGTAGGGTTCGTGTTTATAATGGGGCAGTGAGCTGGCATGCTTTACCAGTTAAAGGAAGATGGCATCAAATTAGTTTCAGGATCAGTACAGGCATGCAGTGCTATGCTTCTTTGTTCTGTATAGGACTGACAAAAGCGAATGATTTGGGGGAAATACACAGAATGTTAGTAATGTTTACATAATTAAGATGATGGTTTATTAGGAGAACTCAATTTATTCATTTCATGAGTTTTGCCACAGTAACTGGGAAATAAATTAATCCTGTATTAAACAAACTTCGTACTACATGATAGGAGTTGTAAAATAAGTTAAAATATGTCCCAGCACAATTTTTTAAAAAGTTTACAAACCCTGTAATGGTACTTTGCAACTTTAACCAATGTATTTGTTCTAAATTATTTAAATTAAAAACACAGTTAGCTCTAAACTATTCATGTACAGCCCTCTCTGTGATCTTTCTTTTGAGCAATGATACAAAAAAATTCATGCACATCAGAGTCACAAGTAAACATTGTCTCTTTACTCAGTAGATAACAGCAAAGTGGGTGGTTTTGACTACATGAATATTTGGCCATGAAAATATCAAAATTGGACAAAATGTATGGCATGCACAGTATTCTTTAATTTTACAGGTTCTATTTCCCCCTTTCCTTCAATATTTTATTTTTCAGTGACACAATGTGATTGAAAAATGAAATCTTAACCGCATGTCTTTCGAATATTTTGATTATGCCTGTAACTCAAATCCTGCATAAATATTACATTAGTAGAATATTTAAAATATTAATTTGTATATAATCATAAAAATTAATTTCATAAATAATTTTGCATATAAAACAACAAAAACAATCTAAGAAACTCTGTAATGGACCTACCATAGAACATTATTTCCCTTTTTTAATGCAGACACAAACTTCATTAAGTAAATTTTTATAAAATCATGTAAACACTAAAATAATTATTTCCACACATATTTTTCGGTTAGTAAGACAGCATAGATCAGCAGTATTTGACAGAACCAAGTGTGAACCACAAGTATAAGTTACAAATGCAATTTAAAAAATACTTGTGGTCAGAACTTTATAAAGCAAAATAAAATAAATAAAATTATCTTTAGCACATTATATTGAAGCTATCAAAATATTATTTCAGAATTAAATAAATATCAAAATACTACTGAGATGTTATAATTTTTTTATACTGCATCTTTAAGTCTAATGTGATTCTTTTTTTTGCTTACAGTTCATCCCAGCTCAGACTCACCTCATTTCAGTTACTTAGTTCCACCTGTGACTTGTGGCTACCATCCTGGGCACTGCAGATCTACAAGCAATAACTCCTTGGTTTCCATGTTTGCTGCACATTAGAATCACCCAAGGAACTTGAAAAATATTTCAGATCTGTATTTGTGTCAGGGTCCTATGATTCCTTTGTATTTGGTTTGGGTTTTTCATCTTGGGAGTTGAAATTTTTTAAAAGTTGTTCAAGCAATTCTCATGGACAGCAAAACTGGAGAGTCACTAGTCACATATATACTTGTATATATATTTTTAAAGCACTATTAAATCTTTGATATAAAATCAATGCCAATTTTTCTTATATTTGCTTTCCTTTATACTATCAGCATTTGAAATCATGATGAACTATCCTAGTGATATAGCACATAGCATGTGTAGTACATGTACAACACTAGGATATCTTAGCACAACTAATAATTGCTTGCATAATCCCAATACTTTGCTTAATCTTCCCTTGCGTTTAAATACTACCCAGATTAATCCTTGTTAGGATTCAATGTTAGGACTCCATGTAAATTATTGAATAATGACACTTCTATACAAGTTCTATCAGGGACAAAAAACTTTTCCTTTATGCTGTTAAGTGCTCTTCATTTTAGTACTTAGGGATGTGTTATAGCTTATGTGTAGATGTCCCTCCAAATCTTCATGAGGTCATAGGTGGGGTTTTTTCAGAGGTGGCTAGATCTAGAATGTGTGATGCTGGGATTAAGTGTACACAATTATTAAATCAGTCCACTGATTGGTTTGGCATCCATCCTAAGTTGGACAGTTTAGATAGAATATAAAAAGGGCCACAAGGAAGCTGCTAAGGTTGCTTGGACTTGCTTCTTTGGCACTTTGTTGCTTTCACGTCTTCTGCCTGCCGTGGACTGTTTCTCCTCTGCGGAACCTGTCTCCAGTGCCACCCTGCCTTGGAGCCAGATGATTACAGACTGGAACCTCTACAAACTGTGAGCCAAAGAAACCTGTCTTCCTTCAACTTTGACTGTTTCATCTATGAGAAAAGTAACTAGACAGGTTGTGTAATTTAAACAGAAATTCTCACATGCATATTGGCACACACAAAAGGAGTGGCATTTTAAACATGTAAAGAAGCAGGTTTATATACGTAACTTTGTAGAAGGATGAATAAAATTAATTTATGAAAAGAACAACTTGGTTTCTTTGAGAATCAATGGACAATACCACAATTAACCTCTTTTATTTTTATTTCATTCATTTCTGGAGACAGAGTCTTTCTCTGTTGCCTGCTTCTAGGCTTAAGTATTTCTCCTGCCTCAGCCCCCTAAGTAGCTGGTATTGCAGACACATGCCATGATGCCTAGTTAATAGAAGGTCAGAGTGATATTGTTCACTTTCACAGGTGAAGTGGGTCTTCTCCATCTTTTGATTCATGGTGATGAATCAAAAAGAGGGAGTGCATTACAGCTCTATTCCCAGATGTTCCTACTTTTACTGAGATAACGGGAGCCCGGAGAAACCTTCCTCCTACATCTGCTGAACCTCAAATATCTTTATTTTAAAGTAATATTTGTATCAAATCTGGGATCCCAAGTGGATTCTCATAGTTCTATGGATGTTTATAAATTATTTAACAAATCTTTGAAAGCAGAAAGTGTTCCCAATAGTATGTCAGAAACCCACTCTATCATGGCTACATTTATTTGATGTATTAACTCCTGTGTCCTGTCTATAAATACAAGAACTAACCAAAATTTGTGACAAATGTTTCTCATCCTGTTTTCTATTCCAGAAACTATTGCTTGGCTACACCTAATATATCAGATATAGCTAATATTGCTGGATGACAAACCATATCAGACTAGCTGGTTTTTAAATCGATCACTCTGTCAACCTAAGGCAAATTGAGGCACAGCTAACGTAAGAACAGAGAGCTTATCAAGCCAAAACAAGTTTGGTCATCAGGGGAGAAAACTAGTTGAATTCTAGTTGTCCAGGATAAATTCTCTCAAAATGATGTTCAAGGATTTTTAAAGATGTTTAAAATAAGTAAGAAACAGATTACAGCAAACCAGTTATTATAATTACATTGATCAACAGGAATAGCACAGGACATCCTCAGTCACTTACATTAAAATTCCATGTCGGAATTGCAATAAGCAAGAAAAGGCTTCATTTCTCGTGTTATTTATTATCTTTATGGCATTAAGAAGTCCACAGAAATGCACTGTACCAGGTCAAAATGACCTCACTGACTATAATCTCATGCTTCATGCTTTCCCCAGCAATAAAGAATTTTGTGACCTCCCTGTTGTGACAGTTTAAGTTCTCCCACAGATTTTATTACTGTCATCAAGTCTTTGGGGCTGCTTCTGGGAAGGTCTCCACTCATCTCTCACGGATTCTCATGAATTCACATTCAGATGGTGGGTTACTTGGAGGCTCGTTGTTGTTGAACAGCCTCAAATGAATCTCTGCTCCATGCGGTCTCTTTTGAAAATCAGCCACTGATCTGAGAGCAAAGTTGTACTGGACTGCTGGACAGTGAGGGACCCCATGGAGCAGAAATGCACAAGTCGACTTTCAAGGCTGACTGCATCAAGTTGCCAGTATCTCATTGGCTAAAGCAAGTCACATGGACAGTCCTATAATGAAAATTGGAGACGGTAACAGAAGGCATTGATATAGACATTGATCCATTCAATCTGCTGAGCATAGTATTTTATTCAGGTAGTCCTTTAATGCTTTGTTCTATTGACTTCCAGACTTCCGCTTCAGAACACTGTCTTAGTTATTGGAATGTTAACGATCTCTACTTTTTGTAAACTGGATTACCCTCTTTCTTTAGAACTATTCTTCATAATTCAGTCATTTTTACACCTCTAAAATTTTTAAAAATTTGATGTGGATAAACAATAAAAGTGAACATAATCTCTGATCAGTTAAACAACAAATAAGTAAACACATACAATGTACTCAAGAATTTCTGCATTGTCTCAAGTTCTAAAAAGGGTTTAAATGCCTAACATTTTGTCAAATTTGTATATTCGATTTCAAAAAATATTGAATGAGTAAATATTCATAGGTATGCATTATTGATAATTACTTCACTCCTACTTGACCATTGTCAAATCAAAGTTACAGTTTTCATGTGTGTTTTGAACTGTATTTTCTCACAACTGTTGATCATTTAAAACCTCTCCTGATGAAATTTTGAGAAAAGTATACTGAAGTGTTATACAGATTTTCTATAGAGTCCAAAACCCAGATATTGTGGTAAAAGTCATGGTACTTGATCCACTGGCAATATGACTAAGCTATGGTTTAAAAATGAAAACAAGTGCATTTGCTTCTCTAGGAGTACTTATTTGGCATCCACGGACTTTCGGAATTCTGTGAATTTTTTCCTTTTTCCCTTTAAACAGGCTTGTAAATTATGCATTACTAGGTTATAACCTCATGAGTAAATCACAGCTCACAGACCTCCAAATCACCATGCATCTTTTGTGCCTAGATGGGTAAGCACCAAAAAGCAGATTCAGAAAACACCCTTGTTAGGTTATGCCATTTGCCCTTTGAAAAGGTTTGTTGCTGTGGAAATCCTTACAGGAAGAAAAGACAGAAACTTCTTGTGTGTAGCAGAAGAAGGTATTTTTCTGATCAAACAGCAATTTGGATCAGGAAAAGCCCTGTGGATTCTAATTCCCCCAAAGCTGGCTTCGTGGGTTTGAGGAATGAAGGACTCAGTGTGCCAGCTAAAGGCTATATCCCACCAGACCAGCTTCTTTTGGTTTTCCTCAACACAAAACTAACAAACTATCCAAAGGAAAATGGTTTATTTGGGAGGGGTTCAAGGAAATACCATTGATGAAGTGGGGAAGAGAAATAACCAAGAGAGTGGGGAGCCACGTTACTACTGTGGGCCACTGGTGCGTAGCTGGGGAAGATTAGGGTGCAGCTGAGAGCACACGGGACAGGGACATTCTGAAGGAGGGGCAAGGGGGATTGGATCATGACCCACAATTCCTACTATCAAGTGACAATGATTCATTGTCCACCAATTCCATTTTTTCCAAGATGGGGGTTTGCTCTCAAGAAACTAAATTTTCATTCAATTCTTGTTCATGATCTGCACATGGTTGTGTCACTAGAAAATAAGACAGAGAACCCCCACTGCTGACATTTGGAAGTCTAGTCCTCATGAACCTGAGTGAGCAGAGCACCAGGATGCCCTCGGAGATACACTTGAGCATCAATGAGTTCCTTCCAGACGAGCCAATGATTATCTTCGTTTCCCTCAGGGACTCCCTTTTCCCAGATTCACTTTTGCTGCCTGATCTGATTGGCTCACAATTCAATACCCTCAATAGAGGTGCGCCCTGAGGATAAACCCACCAGACAGGAGCCTACCTGTCTTGAGGACAACAGGACAAAATTCAGGGTTTTCCAAACCATCACACTATATGTAAACTTTCTCTACAAGGCACTGTACATCTAGACTCTCTAAAACAGAAAGTCTAGAAGGGATTTATGAAGGTTTAGCAGTTCTGAAGCAGATCTAAAGAAAAATATGCTGGCAGAGAAACATTTGAAGCAACCAGAGGGAGTATCACATCCTGTCTCACCTTCGTCCACCCCTGTGGTGATGCTTGGTTAAGGTGAAGATAATTGTGGTTTTCACCATCCTAGTTGAAGGGGAGGTGCTATTACCATCAGGGTTTAGAGGCCACGGATGCTGATTACTATAGTTTATATCTTGAGTGTCCTCCAAAGGTCCATGTGTCACTATTGGGAGGTGATGAAACCTTTGGGAAGTGAAACTAGTTGGAGGTCCTTAGATCATTAGGTGTATACCCTTGAAAGGTCTGGAGGAGTTTATATTTGGAATCCCATGGAAAAGTCATTGGAATTTTAATAAGTGTATTTTAGTCTACCACTTCCAGTGCAAACTATGGTGAGAGTAAAGAGACAAACGCTCATCTGCACTGTAGGGAGCCAAGGGAGTATAAGTCCAGTCAGAACAATGGCTAACCAGAATAAAGGCCACAACCCAGGGTCAAACCCCAGTTTTATTTATTTGTGAAGAGGAGAGTGGCTCGGGGTTCAGTGACTGTGGAATGGTGGAAACTATGTGAGTGCTGTGAGCTGGGCTGGGTAGGGGCACAACAGCACCTCTGCAATATGCAGAGAGGTATGCAGAAAGAGTGCCAGATTTGGGTAACAGGTGGTCTCTAAATTTGGAGGAATCCACATAACACAGTCTGAGGAAGCATCTTGTGTTTTTGGTGGGTTGCCTCAGCTTTGATGTCTGGTATTTTGGCCCTGGGACTTTGAGAACTCTTTTTTTAAAGCTCAGTCCCAGCCAACTGCAAGATAGTTCTCCACCTACTGAAGCTTGCTAGTAGGGAGCTATAAGCAGGGCATCACTGATCTATTGCATTGCTTCAAAGGTTACACATCAGCACCTCAGCTAGACTCACTGGCATGCTTAAAGCCAATTTAGGGAGTAGAGTATTATCCTAGCTAGCTCTGTACATATCAGTACATGGAATCAGGACAAGGTTTAGCTAAAATGGAGACCAATGGTCTTCTTTCCAGGAGAGCTGTCCTAGTGGTCCTCTACACTGCCTCGCCACTGGCCCAAAGCAATGGGGCCAACCAGCCATGGACTGGAACCTCCTGAACTGAGAGCCAAAATAAATCTTCTCCAAGTTGATTATCGTAGGCATTTTTTATAGTGATGGAAAGATAACAAATACATTATAAAACACCTTGAATACACAGGGCAGAGTGTTTCACTACACAAATAATTAGCCATTCCCAAAGTTCTGCTGGGATGCTTTAGAAAAACACTGAACTGGAGAAACAGTGTCAAGGGGAGAAGTGGAAATGGTGGGTCAAACATTCCAGTTTCCTGTCTGGATCTTTACTCCTGATTTTTACTAACAAGCAAAGTTTTCTTTGATTTCTAAAGGTGATTCTAAGCATATTGGGAGGCACAGAAAAGAAGCTCATTAGGTTTTTCTAAAACTTTACTAAATTGAATAACGGAGTAGCAGCCTGACCTTTTAAAATGTTTCCAGATGCTGAGCACTGGATTGAAATGCTAAATCGAAAGAACTATTTCTGATTAGTAGCGCTATGGCAAAAGGGCAGTTTTCTTTTGACGGAGTGAGTCATGAAGGACAGAAAGATACTGACACTCGGTGATTAATTTCTGGAAATGTGGTTGAACGAATCAAATTATGTATCATTTGATGCCATTAAATTTGAGTTCCTGCATTATATGTAGACCTTTCGCTTTTCAAGCATTCTCAATGTGGGAAATTGAATGTGCCATTTACAAGCTATCATGTAATTTTCTGTTTTCTGAAACAAAAGCAACAATCTGGGCACATTAAAGACCATTATATAATTGACAAACCTGCTTTTTAAAACTTGATCCAAAACACAATTACTATCATTTGCCAAAGGGAGCTATTCCTTAACAGTGGAAAATCTATTAAAAATTAAGATGAAAAACCTCTTGCTTTTGTTCCAGTAAGAATATCCCCCATATGTATACATTCTGACAGTTTACAAAGTCTTTTTTTTTAATGCCTATTAACTCACTTGAGATTTTTAAAAATCAACTCTATGAACAAACAGAACAGATATCTATACCTCCTATTTTCAAATTGAGGACATGAAAATTCAGAGATTATAAGTCATTGATTCAGTGACAAATACATAGGCTATTAACTCTTTATAAGCAACCTTATTTTCATCACATCATATTACATTGACTTGATGTTTAATTTGAATTGTTAAAAAATTTATTGCAGTATAGCATATGTGTAGAAAGACATAGTTATAAGCATACAACCTGACAAATTTTCATAACCTAAACACATCTATGAAACCAGCAGCCAGGTCAGGAAACAGAACATGACCATATCCCAGAGTCTCCAGTGCCTCTGCCCATTTCCTGCAGGGTAACTAACGCTATCACCTCTGACTTCACCTTGTCAGGTTTTTTAGTTATATGTGGTATGCGTTCCTTTGTGTCTTCATTGCTCTCAATACTGTACATGGCCTCCATTCAGATTGTTGAATGTAGCAGTACACTGTTAATTCTCATTATTATATAACACTCAGTGTATGAATGGTTAAAAATGTACTCATTTATTTGATCATTTGGATTGTTTCTAGTTTTTCTCATTGAGAATAGTGATACTCTGAACTCCCTCATAAATGGCAGGTAAGGATAGGGATATTTTCTGCTGGTTTATACTAGTGAAATTGCTAGGTTAGAAAACAGGTAGACACTCCACCTCAGTAGATAATACCAAACAATGATTATATCACTTTGTATTCCCATCAGCATTGTATGAGTCTTTCTTTCTTTCTTTCTTTCTTTCTTTCTTTCTTTCTTTCTTTCTTTTTTCTTTCTTTCTTTCTTTCTTTCTTTCTTTCTTTCTTTCTTTCTTTCTTTCTTTCTTTCTTTCTTATCTTTGGCCAGACATGGTTTTATCTGTCCTTCGTCATCATAGCCATTCTATTTGGGATAGTGTCACATCATGGAGATATTTTGTTTCAGTTTTAATAACTGGAACACAAATCTTCTGGCATCACTATCCTGTAGGCTAAACGCTGACTTTAACACTAAAATTTTTTCTTCCTACTCTCCACTTGCAAAATGCAGGACCTTGACACTTGGTTCAGAGCCACTAACTTATTTCAGATTATCCTCTGAACCTGCAAGAACCTTCTTCTGGAAACCAAATCTGGTCACTTTGTTAGAGTTTGGTGCCATCAGGCAGGTGGGTGAGTGGCGCTAGCAGACTCATGGGTGCCAAGTCCTAGGCATGAGTACTGCTGTCCGTGCTGGGAGGAATTTTGTCCTGCCCTCCAAATGGCTGACACAGTCAAGGCTACTAAAAAGCACTGTGGGGATTTAGTTTGACTTGAACAAGCCATCTTGAACCATCACCACCATGATTGTACCTCAGTAACCCTGGTCAGTTTTCCCTTCATTGTTTCCCAACACTCTGTGAATAAACAAAACAATTAAAGTGGTATGCGAAGCTTTACAACCACGCTTTGGTGCCAGGAAGTTTGTTTTGAAATAAACCAGATACACTCCAATTCGAATGAAGTCAACTTTAACCCTGACCATTTTATTAGCCCCCTTGTTTATCTGGCCCAAATTGTGGGGGTCTAACTGGTCTTGCTGCTTCCCAGGGCTATGTTTGTAAGCATCCCAGCACACACACACACACACACACACACACACACACACACACACACAAATACATGCAGAATAATCTTGGATCTGCCAGCCTCTTACAACACAACACATCAGGGCTGGGTTTTATACCCTGGGGAAAGATTATTGTGGAATAAGCATATACTATGTTCCCTTCTGTTCTGACTTCGTGAGAATCATATTCCAAGTCCCACTAACAAAAGTTTATTACTTAAGCTCCAAGGTGTTATACCTGCCTCCACTCCCATCCAATGCCATAGCACCACTGGCCAAACCTCATCCAATTCTACATCTCAGCTCATACCTCATGCCCTATAACCTTTCTTCTGTGGGTTCATCATAACAGATTGCTAGAAGACACTTGGAGGAAACATCCTCCACTAACTTCTTCGTCTTTGCCTCTCATTCTTCTTATTTTGACCCACAAATTTTCATCCAGACTTCCGTGACTGAGTGCTCTCGCCTCCACAGTTCAAATTTGAACCCTAAATCTCCAAGTTGGGTAGCCTGGGATAATGTGTTCTGAAAATATTTTTTATTAAGAGGATAATTTGTAAATTAGAAAATCATGATTCGCCTGTAATGTAGAGAAATATCTTTGCACTCTCAATCGATGAGCTACAAAGCTATTCAGGAAGGACAATCCCCAGAAAGTGGATGGAAATCAAAGCTTTCAGTTGGATGTGGTCTACTTCTATGCTCAGGCCCCTAATGTGCCACACAGTAACCAATTAAACAAGACATTGCTCATCAGCTTCCCTTACTTTGGCTTTTAAAATTATAGCTTTGCTTATTTTTAAAACTAGTTGAATTGTGACGTAAAACTTTATAAAGAACCACCTCTAAATTCTGTGGCTTCAAACAATAAGCACATACTTAGCTCGTGAGTCTGGGGGTTAATGATTTAATTTGGCCTAGGCTGGAGTTTTAGTTGGATTCACCCTTATATCTGGGTTCTCAACAGTCTATAAAAATTTGGTTGGAATGATGGAGTGGCTGGTCTCTATTCTAAGTGTTTTCTTCTTCTGCCTTGGGGTCAGCAGTCTAGGCTAAGCAGGTCCTTCTCATGGTGATGGCAAGGGCAAGTGTGAACAGGGACTTTTCATGCCTCTGAAAATATTATACTCACTGACATTGTATTGACCAAAACAAGTCATGTTACTAGAGCCAGAGTCAGAGCAAGAGGTGCACAAAGTTAGATGCTGGAGGCATGGTACAGGGAAGGGTGAGGGATGGGACTGTTTTTGCACTCTACCTCATTGGAGAATCATAAAGTCTCTTAATCTTCCTAAACCTCAGTTCTGTTGTCAATAATTTATGTATACTTATAACCCAGAAATCTCTCCTGAATTTTTCTAGTGACTTAAAATGTGATAAATAGATTACAAAAACATAAATGCTTCCGAAACTGTTAAGGGAGATGTCATCATCATTACCATTGCTATATTTACGTGCTTGGCCCTAAGGAAATTGAGAAATAAATGAGCTTGACTTTCAGTGCCTCTGGTGTCATAAGTGGCTTCATTATATACTATACCTTCCATGAGCTTCCATTATTTTAGTCTACTCATTTTTAGGAAGTACTGAGGGAATGAATGAATGCATGAAGTTATCAAGAAAAGGGCTAGTCAATTCTCATCTTTCTTTGCTTTCAACCAAAATGAATTGACTATATCATCTTTCTACACAGCTTCCTCAACATGTCATTTTCAAGTTCCAAGAAGGTAAATAAGAGCATAGACAGCTATTTCCCTTGAAGGATTCATACATAGTCTTGGGGTAAACAAATCAATGTATAATTATACACTATACAGCATTATATATTACCAATTGAAGTGAGATCTACTGGATCTTTTTAGTAAAGGGAATAGGTTTAAGAAAGGGAATTGGAGCTGGAAGGATTGAGTGGGAGTTGTCCAAGCCCACAGGTGTGTGCGTGACGGGGATGTACAGTCCAGACGACTGAGGCAAGGCATATATATATACACACAAAGGGTCTGAGAAAAGTAGTATGTTTGGGACATTGTTCGGTAAGTCTGGAATTTAGAATAGGATCATAACTGTGAGGGGAAATAAAATTAGACTGCTATGTGGGAGGCATTAAAGGGTTTAAATGAATGTTATAATCATATTTTAGTGTTATAAAAATCTCAGTGGGAAGATTGGACTATAGTTGGAAACCACCAGTGACAGGCAAGACAGTAGGATGATATTATACGATAATATGAGTTCAAGAGCAATGTCCTGTCCTTTATTCTGGGCTACTGTGCGAGACATGAAGAGAGCAAGGTGGACATGACAGACACCCACTACAGCTCATGGGCCATTGCGATCCTGTGATAGATGAGAGGAAGCCACCTTCCCATGCCAGGCATATGAACAGGATCTCCAATCCATCACTACAGGAGCCAATCAAGAGACCAACATTCATTGAAAGCAAACTTTGGGCAGACCTAAGAGCTAGTGTGTAGAACAGCTATGAAGATGATGAAGATGCAGACTCCCGACAATTAGTAAACAAGTGGCACAGTAAGTTAGGGTAGCAAAAAAAAAAAAATGCCTCTATCAAGGAACGTACAATGTGCTGTCAGATGACATTGGTAGTAACTGCGACCTGTGATATTTGAATGGCGAATGTAACACTCTTGATTCCGTGTGTTTTGGGCATTCACAGTGACTTTTTTATAAGTAGGTACTGGAATAAAGTTACATGGTCCCTATTTCATGAAGAAGAAGGGGAAGAAGTTGGAAGAAAGTGAGAAGAGGAGCAGAAAAGGAAATTAAGGAGAGAAAGAATGGGGTGACAAAGCAGAACAGGGAAGGAAGAGTTGGGGGAGGGCAGAGAAGAGAGAAAAAAAAAGGAAGAAATGTGCACAAGAACTGCTGGAGGGGTAAAGGGATCCTGGGAGAGCTGGCAGGTCTTCTACAGTATTTGCCCTGCCTGGGAATGGAACGATCCCACCTTATTTAGGAAAGGGGGAATAACTGCAGGCTAATCCTCCTAATGTCTATCTGCTCATGTGTTTTGCTTAACCTTTATTTCTTTATTTCCTTCCTTAGATATTTCAAGGGTATCTTTTGGGTAGAAAGGAATAAAGGCTGAAAATTTACTCAATTATCTAAAATATATATTTTGAGCATTTAATTAAAGTCAAATACATTTTGAAGCAAATAATTTTTAATTAGAGAAGGAAAGCATAACCTTCCTTGGAGGTCATTGATATTTGTCTATAGAATATTGAGAGTGACTTCAGGAAGATTGCATACTCACTTTTCTTAGGGAAAAGTAAACTGGTATATTGGGGGCGGATGAATAAAAGGACTAAGTCACTCAGCTATAAAGCAGATCCTGCTGACATCAAGTCCAAAATGTTTCTGCTAGGACTCTGGAAAATTCAGTGGAAATGTACGCAACTTCTAAAGGGTGAGTTAACTCAGAATGTTTGAGCATTAGGTCACCTGTTTGGTGAGGAAACTAGAAAGAGCTTAGTAGAACAATGTTCAGGGAAAAAAAAATGATTTCCTGAAAGAAAATGTCTGAAGAGGACTATAAACTTATTTGCTGTCCCTTTGAAGAATAATTGATATGCTAATCAGAGTCCATAATGAGTTTTCATTTCTTTCCCCTAGTAATAAAATTTATAGGGAAATTCAAGATTGATTTATTTTCTTAAGTAAAGAGTAGGCAGGCAATATAAATGAATAAAGATAGTGAATGGGGCTTAGAGTTTGCCCTTTTATAGAGGAAGCAGCTACTTTTCAAACCCAGTCTATAGCTGGCATGTGGGAATGAAAGGTTTAATCTTATCAGACCTCCTGAGGATTTGTGAAAAATTGGAAATTTAAATATCTCCATTATTAAAATTTTGTCAACCATAAAAAGACTACTATTTTAAACCCATAAATAGCAAGGATAATATTTGGTAACAGAATCAACTGTGAAGCTATTGCTAAACTTGGAAGTTACTAGTACATTAAGGTTTATGATGAATAATTCTTTGATACTAAAATTAATTTCATTTGTCGCTCACTTTCAGTTTATGTTAACTTGTGTTTTTCTTACCTCTGCCTATTCTCAGTGGTATGTTCATGCACTTAATATAAATCCTGTTCTTTAATATCTGTTAATCCCTCCTTCATTTCCTGAGGATTTCAATGTTGGAAGAATCTCTAGCGTACAAAGATGTCCAGGTGGTTTATTATGACTGTCTGCATATCTATGGCAAATAGTTCAGTAAAAAAGGACAATAAATCAGAATCCCAAACTTGTACTTGTTTAGGTGCAGTTTCTATTTTCTAGCCTGTAAAGATAGAGATAATATTTACTGCTAAAAAATAAGTTAAGTCCTTGGAGAACTGCAAACAGCCTTTTTTCAATATGTGTCTCTAAACGAGATGATCTTAAATTTTATGCTTCCTAATGTAAAGTCAAAGTTTGCCATTCTCTCTTACTTTTCTCCAATATGTTGAATTTAGTTCTGCAATTCAATAAAAAATACCTCAAAATTACCTACCAACTTAGCAAAGATTAGAAAGTTTAAAAATATCTACAAGTACTTTTGATGTGAGTTCTCAGTACTGGGTTTTTCTCTTTTACCCCAGAATAAAGAATTAATTGGTGTAACTTTTGGAAATTTAGTTCAGTATTATGGTTACTAGTATGTATCAAGTTAAAAAAAATAAACACATGTATCTTTGACTCCAAAGATCTGATTCTTGAAAGCTCATTGCACAAATGTTTATAACAATAAAGAAAAAGCAACATCCCAAACTTTTTTTAACAGAAGAATAGTTGGATGAATGTTGACACATTTATGGAATATTTTGCACTTATTAAATACAAAATCATACATATTTATATTCATTAAAATGAAACTGTCGTATCATATGTGAATCAAGAAAGGATTCAAAATAATGTTTTTATTATGGTTCCATTCTTGTTAACGTACATATGTTGGTAATAAGTAGACAAAAGTTGAAAAGGAGAGACAGAGAGAGACAGAGACAGAGGCAGAGACAGAGACAGAGAATAGAGGGGATGTGGATTTACTATATACTAGCAGTCATTGTTTGGACAACATTGTGAGACTGAAATGACATTGCAAGCTACTTTATGATTCAAAGTTTGCTGTTGAAGTGTATGTATAAATAAAACAACTGTTAAATTAGCATCTAGTTAGCATACTATAATATAAAACATTGGAAGTAATGGGATCAAAGGATTTTATTTCTTAAAAACAATTATCAGGGGTAGTTGGAATAGTGTTTATCTTCTTCTTGTCATAAGGTTTGACCTGGAGCAAACATCTTTCCTATGTCTGACCGGTTGACAGGCTCCTTTTAAAGTGTAGATCAGTTTCCAGGATGAAATCTTTCATGCTTTAAGTGTCAGGAAATATCTCTGAGTTTCTCCAATGGGAAGGTTTTTACCGGCATCACTTCCGACAGAACCTCTTGATCCTTTTTGTCACAACTGCATTCCTAGTGTAGGTAGAAGTTTGCCTTCACTGACCTCCTCTCCAGTGGCAGTTGGGCCAGCATTCCCAGGGTCAGCCATTTCTTCTCTGACCCTATTTGCTTTCTATTTGAATGTCACTTCCACATGATCACTGTATTTTTATGTGTGTGTGTGAACTTTCACTTTGTTGGTGAATTCCTCTTTTCAATTTTCCATTTGCATAAATTGCCAATGTCGATTTCTCACTGGGAGACAAGAAGGCAACACAGCTAGCTACATGCTCTGCTGTCCCTGTGTGAATTGATTAACAAGTGCGCAGCGACCACTCATAACAGACCAGGAAAGAAGTGATGTCAGTTATCACAGATCACGATGCTTGTGTGTTATATGTAAAGCGATTGCTAGGAAGAAATAAAAACAAAGTTTGTAGTTCACACAATGACTCAAATTTCAAAAAACATGGCAACTATGATTTGAGCTATCTCGTTGGAGGATTAAATCTTAAGCAAACTGTGGTAAATAAAGTTTTGCACATCAGAGGTAAGCAAATCAAGTATCATAGACATATGCAAAGCCTGGGAGGACACGCAATAAAATATTAACAGCGCGTGGCTGTCTCTGATTTTAACATTTGTAGATGCGTGCAATTTTAATTCTTAAAAGTTTTACTTCTGTGTGTTCCAAATTTTCCTACAATAATGTCAAGCAAAAATTTAGTAATTACTTTCCTTTTATTTTCAGTGCTAGGGTTCTAATCTAGCACTCATATCTGTCTCTTACATCAAGATATTTGCTGTGCTTATCCTTTTCCTTTTGTAAAAATCTAGTTTAGGTTTTGATGTGAATCAAAAAAATTAATTCAGTTCAGATAACTTGAGAAGAATTGAGTTAATGAAAAGTTTAAAGCTCATTCTTTTAAATTCTTCCCTTTAAATTAGTTTTGATTGGAATGAGTAAATTTGATTAGAAGAAAATATTATACTATTTAGTCTTTTTCTGAGAACATTGATCAGAATGATCTCCATTTTTACTTGCCTATTTCATGTCTGTCAATGCCAGTGTTTTTCATAAAGGTCCTCCATATATGGTATCTATTTCTATCTAGATGCATTTTACATTTTGCTATTGTGAATGTGGTTCTTCCCATCCTCCTTCAGTTTTTGAAATAGGACGGTTATTAATTTTCTACACTTAATCATGCTAGTTGTGACATACTGAACTCTCTTGTTAATAAAAATGTATCACTGTCACAGACACATATTTATCGTGTCTATTGACAATCATAATCACTTATATGACGGGAGGGAGCTTGCTGCTTTCCACCTAAAGGCTTACATTTCAGTGGTGCCCTGATACCAGTTTTCTCTCCCACTCAAGTACTCTACTGTCTTTTATCACTGAATATTCTCTTTTTTTATTAATTCTGTTAGCTTTCAAACATTTTGTGGGGCTGGGGGTTTGGCTCAGTGGCTTCAGTGCCTGCCTGGTCCCTGGTGTCACACACACAAAAAAAATTGTAATCTCACTCAATCTAAAAATAAGATTTAAATAAATCCTTGAACAGTCTATATTATTATTTACCACTGCTATCTAATTTCCCTTAGCTCCTTTATAGCAAACTTCATGAAACGAAGACTTTCTCCTTGATGAATCTCTGTTCTTACGCAGAAAAGAGGTAAGAGAGCTGGCCTGATGTTTAAAGGCCTGGTTACAACGGAAATTGAAGTTCCAAATAGAGCTGAACCATATTAATTGTAAGAGTGCCTCACTATGTCTAAACTGTTCACGCAAACACTGTGATTTATGTTGAGTACCTGCTTTCACTCTGGAAGTCAGAAATGTTGGTACGTGTCAGGCAGAGATTGCCTGCATGACCAGCCCCTGGCAAAAATTTTGAGCCCTGAAGTTTCTAACAAAGAAACTTATTGGCAAAATTTCACTCAACTAATTGCTGTATGATTCCAGCTGGGAAGATACTTGGAAGCTTATGCCTGGTTTCCCCCAAGACATGTACCTTTTGTCTTTGCTTATTTCCTTCTATAGTCTTTCACTAAAATAAATCATAATTGAGACTGTAAGTATACAGAATCCTGCAACTCCACCCAGCTAATCACTGAACCTGGAGGTAGTCTTGGGAACTCTGTCGCTCTCTTCTCTCTCTCTGTATCCTTCTGTCTCTCTCTGTCTGTGTCTCTGTCTGTCTTTTCTCTCTGTCTCTGTTTCTGTCTCTGTCTCTCCTTCTCTCTGTCTATCTCTCTCTCTTCCAGCGCCTCACACATGCTGGGCAAACTCTTTACCACTGAGTGACCCTGCTAGCCCCCCATTCTCTCTTGAATGCCCTCTAGTAAGGATTTCATTCCAGGGTCTCCAGGGAATTCCCTTTCGTCAAGGTTCTAGTGACCTCCAGGTTGTCCAGTCCAATAGCAGTTCTCCTGTTCTCATCTTATTTGGCCTTCAGTAGATTTTGAATCTGACCATCAATTTCTTTCTCTCAAATTATTTTTGTTCCTTGGTTTCTAGGACAACACACTGTCCTGGTTTTCCTCCTGCTTCATTGACATGTCATTTTCAATCTCCTTTGCTGGGTATTGCTTTGCCTCCTAAACTCTGTATTAGACATGATTTTTATAATAACAGTTTTGTTGGCAAGGTGGGAATGAATGTCTAATTCTGATAGCTCAAAGGAGAAAGAAAAGAAATTGAAGGCAGTGTTAAGGGAGAATGGACTTTTTCCCCACAAAATTTTACTATAAAGAACAACAAAATTGAACTGCTACCTGAAAAGCAAATAGGACCAAGAAAATATTGTTAAAGTGGGAGAAATTAATACATTCTTGAATGATGAAGTAATGATTCAGTAGAGGGAAAAGGAAAGACAATACAAAGAGAAAGTAAACATTGTTGGTACCAGGTGCATATGCAGAGAGTTCATCCTAGAAATGGGAGAATTAGGGCTGAGAGTTTGGCTCAGTGACTTAAGTGCCTGCCTGGTAGGTGCGAGGTTGTGAGTTCGATCCCCTGTGACACAGGGAAACAAAAAAAAAAAAGGAAAATTCCATTCATCATTACCAAAGAGAAATCAAGATACATGAGGCCTTTGGCTTCTACATTGGTTGATGTGGTGGGAACTTGTACATGCTCTGGAGGGCTTTAATTCTGGTACTAGAGAAGAGGCCAGTTACGAGTTGGAAGTCCAATGAAAGGCACGCTGGGGATTTGAGAAGCGAGAAGCCTATGAAAGTAGAACAAGTTGTAGGACTTCATGATAAAACAAGAGAAATGAGATTTGAACAGATTTCTACTGACCTCTTCACATACCTGATAGATTTTATTCCCAAAGTTGATGTCCAAGGGTTCTGCCAGGTGACCAAGAAACTGGTTAATAATTTGTCTATTCCACTCATGTCATTTTAATACTCCCAAGATTGCAGATGGATAATCTACTTGAAGATATGCACAATATTTGGTAGGCAAATTTCAATGCCCTTAGAAGGGGTAGGCTCTTCTATATTAACTACATGTAATTTTTTCTGAGATTTACTTGGTCTGACCTAATAAGAAATACATATTTGACCTCTGCCCAGTTATTGGCACATACCTACAACCACTCATAATTTCTTGATTGATTGGATTCAGGAACATTTTTTATTACAATATATGGTGTTAGTCCCTGGGTCCCAACAGAAGGGCTTCTAAGTCCCTTGGAATTGTCAGAGTGATGAAAGTGTCATTTATATGCCAACAAAGCAATTGATGGCCAGGATCACCACTCATTCATAATTAACAAAAAGGAAAATAGGATATATGGGATGCTTTTCTCTAGATATTTTTTACCCATTATATTGACACAATTAAGCCTCCATGCAAATGCTAACGGATAGGGTTCAGAAAGATTCCGGGGTGATACAGACATCCATAAGCCAAGAGGGTGACACCGCCAACTGAAGCACCTACCCTCAGGACCATTTCAGACCTTACCAAGTGTAGTTCTTCTCAATGTCCATCTGTGCCCTTTATAGTATCTTTTATACTATACTGGTAAGTGTAAGTAAATGTTTCCCTGCATTTTGCTAGCCATTATAGCAAATTATCAAACTGGAAGCAGGAGTTGGGGGAGGTATAGACATCATCTTGGGACTAGCAGTTGGTGTCTTAAGTGTATGTGTGTGAGGGGTAATCTTGGGGCAATGAGACCTTAATTTGTGGGTTTTTGCATTAACTCCAGGTGTTAGTGTCAACATTAACACAAAGCATAGTTGGTGTCAGTAGAAGAGTTATAGAATTGTTGAGTGTCTAGTTTGTTCTGTTATAATACAGTAATACCAACTGGGTAACTTGTGAGCAACAGAAATGTACTTCTCACTGTTTAGGAGTTTGAGAAATGCAAGATCAAGTTGCCGGTGAGTTTGGTATCTGATAGAAACCCAGTTTCAGTTTTCAAGATCACGCCTTCTTTCTGAACCCTCTAGAGTGGGTAAATAGTGCATCCCCCCATGGCAGAGGAGAAGCAGGGGAGGACAGGGCTGCACTGGAAGAGAGGCCGTCTTATAAAGGTGCTAATCTCAGTTATGAATTCTTGAAATTTATTCCCTCTGGAAGCCTATATGTCTTAATAGAGTTTCACTGGGATAAATTTTAGCATACATTTTTCATGAGACTGAATCATTCAAGCCATAGTAGTTGGTGTGGGGAAAACATAGACTTACCCGCACATGCGCGCACGCACGCGCACACGAGCACACACACACACAATTGGTTTCAGAGTGTTGTGAATAATAAAGAAACTAATTTTGGGTTGTTGTTCACTTGGCTAGAAGAAACTCTTCAAAGATTTGGAGTCTGGACATCTGTTCAAGGGGAGAGGTAGGAAGGAGAAAGGCACTTGCATATCCAAGTCTAGGAGTCAGAATTGATAGGAATGGCTGCTGGACCACTCTGTGGGTCATTTGCTTGGTCATTAAAACTGTGGACAAGAAATCTGAATAAGACTGAAGGAGAATAAGAGAGTCCTGCAGGCAGCCATATTTACTGACCAGAGAGAAGAAAATGAACCCAAAATATACTCGGAAAAGGAGAATTTGAAGAGAGAGGCAGAAACCCACAAAAATATGGTTTCCTGAAAGCAAAGAGAAGACGGTACTTCAAGGAGTCAGCAGTCAATAGCTCCAAATGGGGCTGAAGTTCTTATCTGATGAAATGTGAAGAAAAATTCACTGGACTGGACCACTCTGATGCAAAAACCATTTCAGTGATTCTGTGGGAGAAGAAAATCTCTAGAATGGGTTAGGACTGAGATCTTCAAAACCAGCTACCACTGCCACTTGTACGCAGAGAGACCCTCCAGGGCATTTGGAATAAAATATAAATAGTGATTTAAGAATTTTTCTTTGAAGTTGGTGGGAAAGAGGTGGAAGAGAAGGGGGAAACATTGGTCTAAGGAGAGTTGTATTTGTCAAAGGAGAAGGATACTTTGTGTGGGAAAGGGTTATGCATGTTTTAAAGCTGTTGGAAATAATACAGTTTAGTGTGTGAAAACTGAGAGAAAAGGGATAACAGACACTGCAAGTTCTTGAGAAGCTGGCAGAGGATAGGATTTCCAACATGAGTTGAAGCATTGGCTGTGGTTGAGTAGAGTCACTACACTCCTTGAAATGGAGGAGCTTGGAAGGAGAATGTGGGCAGATGATTGCAGATGTTTATACAATGGTGTCCATGTACTCTTCGAATGCATGTTTAGCAATAGTTTTGAACCAAGCACTGTCTGGGTACTTGAGTTGCATGAGAGAGTAACAGAGACAAAGATTTTGTGTAGCTTACACATTAAAGAGCATCTGGCTGCAGTTTTCCCTGAGAAGTTGAAGGTCAGGCTGTTGACATGAGGAAGTTGGCAGAGAGTATGGAAGACCCAAAGAAAACTATGAAAGCTTTGCCACTGAGGATGAGACAGAGAACTTGGCAGGTTTTCCCAGGCACTGTCAAGGGCTTTTTGATAATGACACCTGTGCCTTTTTGGGAAAACCATTGTGTGGATTGTGGTGCAACTCTGTCCTTCCCTGCTTGACTTTTAGGCAAAGGTCTAGAGAAAATAAAGAAGAAAATTCAGTTAAAAGATGCTCTTCCTTGTGCTTATATGCCCAATTTATTTGCAATATTTGTCATGTTTTATCTCTATGTACTTGATAAAAAGTTATCTATTTTATTGATATGTTTTCGTTTTTGAGTTTATTTTCTTCTTCTGGTAATGACTTTAGAACTTGATTGGTGATTCACCAAGCTTTGAATAGAATTGAGATAATATAGTATAAAACATGTAAAGGAACAAAAGTAATAATGAAACGAGTACCTCAGTACCAGTCACCCAATTGATATGTGGAATGTTTCTCTTAAAACTGAGTGCCCCATCCCCTCTTCTAGTCGTATCATCACCATTCTCTTCAGAGGCAACTAACTTGAATGCTGTGTTTTATCCTTATCCTTCTTTTTTTTTATGTTTGTATGCCAAAATAATGCATCAAATTTTATTGCATGTTTTTACTTTTATAACAGTGAAATCAAATTGAATGCACTTTTCTGTAACTTATTTTTTTTTGTAATTTTTAAATTAGAATTAGATTGTTTTTTAGTTTGAGCTGTATACATATACTTTTTTTGGACAGCTTCCTGGGAGTTTTATAGTCTTGTGTTCAATCAGAATTTTAATTTATTGAGAATTTTTGTGTGTGCGTGTGTGTGTGTAATAAAGAATCTAATTTCCCATTTTTCATGAGCTTGTCAATTGTTAAATACTAATCTTTCTCTGCTGATGTATAACTATCTGTTGATATCCATGAGGGACCAATGGCAGGACCTAGTGGGATAGCAAAATCTGTAGATATTTGAGTCTTTGGTATAAAATGGTGTAACATTTTCTATAAACTGTGCAATCCTCCTATATACTTTAAATTATCAATAGATAATTTGTAGTATCTATTATGATATAAATACTGTGTAAATTGCTTTTGTATTTTATTGTTAGGGAATAATGACAACAGAAAAATATCTGTCTGTGGTCAGTACAGACACAAGTTTTGAAAGAAATATGTTTTCAATCCACAGTTGACTGAATCCATGAATATAGGACTGACAGTTATGGAGCACAAACTGTATAATGTCAACTTTGTAATAAACAGTAAAATAAAGGATCATAGAAATAAGTGAATGTGTTGAAGTTAAACTGAGATGGAATAATCCACTATGTCCAATAGCACAACATCAGGAAATGCGTAAGACCCATAAAATGAAATCTCCATAATACTTTTGAGGGAGATTAGAGAAGACTCAGTAAAAGAAGAGACATATCATTTCTAAGGATTAGAGGATTAAAAACTAAGATGCTAGTTTTGCCCAAAAATGTTTATAGCATCAAAATACTGCATTTTGCAGCTATTTTTATAAAAAGTCAAAAGCTAGTACTACATTTTATTTTAAATGGCTTTAAGAATGATTAGCTTCTTTTAATTGACAGCTTTTAAGAATACAATTAAACTATCTATATTTAGTTTCAGAAAATTTGCTAAACTCTCTTATTCATTCTGGTATCAAGCCAATAATTTTCAAGTGATTTTCCACAGGCAATTGTAGCTGTGAATTATGACAGCTCGATTTCTTTTCTCTCAGTTCTTATGATTTATAGTTCATATTCTTTCTTAAGTATTATCAAAGCAGGAGTAACAGCAGGGACTTTTCCCTATTCTTAAATAAAATTAAAATTTTTAATTAACATTTGAACATAAAATCAGATACTTGTTATACTCTCCTTTCAAAAAACTAATTAATTAAATAGACACCTAACAAGTTGTATATACTTATGGGGTATAGATGATATGTGCTGGAGTGGATGAAGAGAAAGGGGAAATCTTGATAGGAATGTAAATTAGTAGAGCCATTATAAAAGACACTATGGTGGTCCTCAAAACACTAGAAGAAAAAAGTAGCCAAATGACCTTTTGTTCTCTTTTTCCTTCTGTTTCGTTTCTTTTTCTTGCAATATTGTTGATCAAATTAATCCAATTTTTTCTCCCTTCCTAATTTGCTCATGAATTTTTCTTTAAATACACCGACATCATGCTCAATTATTGGCATTATTGCTTCCATATTTATTGAAATGATTTTAATATTTTCCCTTTTAATCTTGTTTTCTATCTTTGCTTATTCCCTGTAAATCTAGATCTCTGACCTCAACTATTTCCTTTCTTTTTGAAGACTGGAACATCTCTTGCAAAGCAATTCTACAGGCAACATATTCTCTTAGTTTTTATTTGTCTGAAAAAATCATTATTTCTCCTTCATTTTTAAAGAATAATTTCAAACAATACAGAATTGTAGGTTCATAGACTTTTTTGCTCTCCATAAATTTTCATTCTACTCTTTTTGTATTTATGTAGTTTCTGAGAGATCAAATATACATTTTTATCTTTCATGGTCTATAGGCAAGGTGATTTTTTCCCCCTCTGACTTCTTTCAAATTTTTTTCTTTATTTTCATTTCCTGCATTTTGAATGTGATATGCCTAGGTGCAGTTTTCTTTGGCATTTATCCTGCTTACTGTTCTCTGAGCTTCCTGTACCTGTGGTTTACTATCTGACATCAATTTAGGAAAATTTTTGTCATTGTTTCAAGTATTTCACAATTTCCCTTGCTCATTTTCCTTCGGTTTCCCACTACACTGTTGTCCTTCCCTTTGTAGTTGTCCCACAGTTCCTGGATGTTCTGTTCAAGGTTGTTGTTTTTTTTTTTTTTGTAGTCTTTTTATCTTTGTTTTTCAGTTTAAGAAGTCTCTGTTGACATACCTTCTAGTTCAGAGGTTCTTTCCTCAGTTGCATCCAACCTATTTCTTCATTTCTGTTCCATCATGTCTCATCTTAGACTCCTCTGTTCTTACGAAGTGTTTTCTTTCTTCCCGTTCCTATCATACCAGTCACTTCCCAGTGCTCTCTCTGTTGGGTTAAATCGTGCTTTTGCCTGTTAGCACACCTTGTAAATTTGTTTTGAAGGCTAGGCAGTATGTACTGGGTGAAAGAAACCTTGGTAAACTGCGGTGTTCACGTGTGTGGGGAGGGAAAAGGCTCTGGAGTCCACAGTTCTGGGATTAGGTTTTGGCCCTTTAGTGAACCTGTGTCTTGGACTGTGAATCTCACAAGGGTTTCTCAGCTTTCTACCCCACTAAGCTTGGAAAGGAGGACCAGAGGGCCAGGAACTGAGTTTTTACTTTCTTCTGGGTTCTGATTTCTGGTAAGATCATAATAGAGTAGGTTTGGAGAAAATACTAGGTATGATTGGAAAATATTCTAAGTGTTTAAGTTAAACACATTGTTACAGTAAAAGATACAGTGCCATTGATCCTTCCTCAAGTGCTCCCCTTCATGCCATGCACACTTAATCTATTATTCCTGCCCCTCTCTGAAACAGTCCTGGAAGTCCTCTTTCATGAGAGCATCTTTAGTTGTACTGTCATGCCTGCTTCAATGACCTGAATCAATTAAAAATATTATCCTTTTATGGTCATTTTGAATTTGACAAAGAGTTGGAGTTTGTGTGGTACCAGACCCAGGGAATAAAGTGGATGAAGACACACTATAATACTTTTATAAGTCTGCTTCTCCATTGAACGACACTGGGCAGCAGCATTATGTACATATTTAATCACATTTTGTAAAGACACTTGTGAAAGAAGCCTTCCAAAACTGCTTCAGAAAGTGGTGAGAATGATGGGATACAAGAGGGTAGGGGGTTGGTATTTTGATGGGATCAATGCTGATGCTTCTCTTACTGTCACACTTTTTTTTTCATTTAAACATTCACCATATAGTTTGATCCTCCCTTGTAGTTTATTTTGAGAAAAGGTTTTGTAAGAATAGATGGCCTGACATATCTGCAAATGACTACTTTTCCTCTTTCCCTGCTGGAAGTGGAGGGTATTTTTCTCTGATATTTACTGGGAGAAACCGGCAGAACACAGGGAGGTATGCAAAAGCATCAGGATGAAAACTCAGAGATTCTAAAGCAACAGGAGCCCAGAAAACTGGGCTTCCCCGAGTTTTTAACTCTTATACTTGCCTACACTGACCCTCCAGCAATTTGTTAATTACAATTCAGATTTCTTACCCTAGTACTGGTTCTTGCAAAAATCTTCGTTTATGAATTTGCTTCAGTAACTTGTGATTCTCTGTATCTCTCTGCCTTTCTCCAGTTTTTAGGGCAGCATTTTTTCCCATGCCCTCAGATCTTGAGAGATATAAGAACACTTTTTAGTTTGTTTACTTATTATTTATTGTGAGATCCCAGAGTGAGAGCTCCCAAGATCCTGGAAACTGGAAACTTTAAAATGTGTTAATACAGTGAATTTTATTAGACGTATATACCAACTTCACAATACTGAGAGACATACAGCTTAATCATGATATACTTTTTATGGTTTGCTCAATTCAGTTTTCTAAATTTTTAGAAGTTTTTTTATACATATATTTGTAAGTGACTGTTTCCCGTAAATTTCCATTTCCTCATCTTCTGTTTGGTTAATGTGTCACGATTTTATGCTAGCCTCATAAAAAGTTGTGGAATATCTTTTCTTTTGCTATTCTCTAGAAAGGTATGACTAATAATGCAATGATCACTTCTTTTAATGTTTGTCAGAATTTGCCTGCAAATCTTTCAAGATCTGATACTTCCTCTGTGGAGAAAATTTAAGTACCGATTGCATATCTTTAATGACTATGAAGACACTCAATGTTCCTGTTGCTTTTGAGTCAACACTGACACATCATATTGGGGTGAATTAGTTTAGTTTGAATTTTTTGGCATAACGTTTTCCTGTGTTTTTTTTGAAATAGCTGTAATAGAATTGTGTCTTTATTTTCTTCTCTAAGTTAATTCGGAATTTCATGCTGGTTCTTTGAAGTCCGAAGTTCTTTAGATCTTATCTGATTGTGCCTTTGCTAAGTGCTTGTGAACCATCAATTTTTGCTTCTAAGCAGAAAGAGGTTGGTTGTCTGTCAAAGCATTTTCCTCTTCATCCAGGACATATAGGTGGATGGTAAGTTGCAGTCTTCTTTGGAGTGAAGTGTGGTTTTGTGCCTGAGTTCTCCTCAATAGAAAATGAGTCCACTGATGTACTTGCTTCCAAACTTGACCTATGAAACCTTGTTTCGGAATGAATATTCACTTCAGTTATTGTGTCAACAACAACCTCCAAGATCTAGTGCCTTTAAACAGCAAACATTTTATTTGTTTCATCAGTCAGTCAACTGGGCGGTACTTTGTTGGTCTTACCTAGGGTTTGTCATGTGACTGCATTGAGCTTAGGCTGGCTCAGGCTGGAAAAGCCCAAAATGCTCTTCCTCACTCATGGCAGGATTGATGTGCTGGAGGACTTAAGAGTTTCCCCCTTGTGGTCTGTCTCTTCATTTGCTGTCCCATTCCCCATGGCCTCTAGGTGGCCTTTTCCTCTAGTAAGATTGTGTGTGTTAAAATGTGGATTGTAAGTGTCTCCAAAGGGCCCATACGCTAAAGGCTTGGTTGCCAGCCTGCGGTTGCAATCCAGAGGTTGTGGAACATTTTGAAATTGAGCCCTAGTAGAATAAATTCAGGGCACTGGAAGTGTGGACTTGAACTGGTATCAGGACCCCAGCCCATATATTGCTTCCCGGCTCTCATACACCAGCACCAACACGTGCTCCAGGCCATATGTTCTGCCTCCCCACAGACCTGAAGACAATGAGATCAAGGGATCATGGACTGCACCCTTTGAACTGTGGACCAAAATAAAGCTTTCTTCCTTCAAGCTGATTACTTCAGGTATTTTGTCACAGCTGTGGAAACCTAACTGACGAACCTGGACCTGGTAGTTGGACATTGATACGAAAAGTGTAGATGCAGTCAGTCTGATTAAGGGCTGAGTTTAGAAGTTGCATTAAGATTGGTTTCATCCACCCTATCAGCCAATGGGAATGAAGAGTTCAGCCCAGATTCAGCAGAAGGGAAGCAGATTCTGCCTCTTCAAAGTCGCATTGTGAAAGGGCATGGACACAGGAGACTGGACTCCTTAAATGGCATTTTTAATACTCCACCACATGGCTCCTGAAGATTCCCACACAGCACCCTCTTTTTCTTTCCCTCACTAACACGTACATACAAAAGCAGAGAAGCTTTGCAAGCTAAGTAATGAAGACAGAGGGGCCTCTGTTAGGGAGATTCCCATCTCCAGTCTCTGCCTTGTGAGATTAAATGTGTGAGAAAGAAACAAATGGGGGTTGTGTTAAGCCACTGACATCTCATGGTTTGTCTATTAAAGTTAATCTTATCCTAAAAATACGGACTGGGGATATAGCTCAGTGATGCAGTCCTGCCTGGCCAGTGCTGGGTCATGGGTTTGATCCCTGGTACCAGAAAAGAAAAAAAAAAATCCTAAAAATACAGCTTTTAGTTCAACTCTCAGCTGGAAATTTTTCAAACCATTCAGGTACTATGAATTCTTAAAATGTAAGAAAGGAATGTTTGGTGAACATAATTTCTCCGGAGGTGTTTTCTTTCCCATTTCAGGCCCAGTTCATAGATGATCAACTTCTCTAGTTGATTGGCACAATGTGAGGCATGGGGTGGGGGTGGAGGTTAGGCAGTGAAGATGGGCTTTTCTTTGTTTATTGTTACTCTGAGTGCAGTCAGTGTGAACCACGTGTTTTGTGGGTAAGGCCTGGCATTCTCTTCTGATCCCACGCCACAGGCTACCCCAACCAGACTGTGAAAACCATCAAATCTCAAGCTTTCTCAGATTTGGCAGGAGACATTAGACTGAAGTTGGCCTTGACTTTCTGCTGGTCTGTCTGAATTCCTGCTCTAAATCAAGGTTTGGCTGTGAGAAGACCATACTTTCTACCCACCCATGCTTGTATTTGAAAATATGTTATTTATATTTTGACTAGCATTTTAAGTTGTTTTCAGTAGGAGGGTCAGTCTGGTTTTGTAATTTTTAATATTGCCAGAAAAAGAGCAGGGCATTTGTTTCTAAAGGGATTTGAATTTGTGGTGAATTTTTGTGTTGCTCATAACTTTCACAGATTTATTCATCACATTCTAGACTTCTGAATTACTTATTCACATCTTCTGGTTTTTATCTTTTCTCCTTTTTTTGAAAAAAAAATTAAACTGCACAGTAGTACCAAGTATACTTCAAGGAAAATTCTAATGATATTTCCAGTCACTGTGAATGAGGGAAGAAAAGAAGGGAGAAAGGAAGGGAAATTAAGGAGGAAGGAAGGGAATGAAAGAAGAAAAAGAAGAGACAAAAGGACAGAAGGGAGAAAAGGAAAGAAAGATACAAGTAGAACTAGGATACAAATAAACAGTTTTCAATCCAAAACACATCTGCTTTCATTTTAATACTTGGGTTGGCAAGAGGATTATTTTAGGAGCACAGTATGACAGCTAAAGGCAGTTCTGCTAGTGTGTGACTGTGTTTAGCTGTGACAGTTCACAGAAGTTTGAATCTACACATGGATGATGAAGGTTTTGTTCCAGGTCACCCCTCTGGGGTTCCACAAACAGAGGCTAGCAGTGACTTTTAATTTTATCCCTCTGAGGTGGACTCAGATTCAACTATAAACTCTGCCATCACCCTTTAGGAGTCTTTTGCTCTTTAGGGCTTATTCCGTTATTTAAAACAGACTCAAAATAATATTCAGGTCATTTTTCTGTGAATAAGAGGAGCATGATCTAAATCATCAAGCTAAAATGAAGTTATATTATGCAATTTTAAAAGGAAATAATTTCCTTTTTTAATTTCAAGCAACAAAGTAGAAGCATGGGTGGAAGAAAAAAATCATTAAGGGAAATTAAATTAGGACCCAAAGAAGGTCAAGATCATAACAACCAGTTTAATTACAATAACTTATAAAAAGCTCATTATAGGATAATTTTACAATATTATTCATTGGATCACAACAGATATGACCTGGAATGTCTTAAACAAGCTGCTTTGTTAGCAATCAGTCTGCAATTGTGAAGATGGCCAGGAGAGCATCTGCAATCTGCTATTATTTGGGGAAAATATAAATTATTTTGAGCTATGGAGTATGTGGTTGCCACTGAGTATTTCCGATTAGATAGTTTAGAGTAATTGGACAGATGGCACGATTAGGAGGAGCCAAACCTTCTAAATTAAGAAAGCCTCAAGCTAGATATCCCATTCCCCACCCAGGCTAATAATTAAAGCCTAATATATGTTTTTAATTTTGCTTTTGTATTTTATTTTTTGACTTTTTTTGCTGATGGTAACCGTCCTTGGCCTAGATTACCTTTTTTTCCTCTTGTGAATAAGCATGAATTGTCTACAAGGAACTTTCTACATAAGGTTGGCTACAGTTGTGAGTCAGGCTATTCATGTAGCACCATCTGAGCTTTCTTACAATGTAGGTTTAGTTCATTTGTATGGGTTTTTAATTGATTTGTGCTTTGCTTATTAGTTTATTTGTTTTGCTGTAACAGAATACCTGATGTTAGGTGCTTCATTAAGGAATGAGATTCATGCTATTCACAGTCATAAAAGCTGAAAGTGCAAGTTGAGGAAGCCCACATGTTCAGCCTCTGGTCTGGGCTTGGTGGCTAGGTCACTGCTTAGTGGAGAAATTAAAAGGGAACCAGCTACAAGCTGAAGATGCTAAGTGTGTGGGCTAAACTTGCTTTATAACAAGGGAGCTAACCCACTCCTTACAGGTAGTATTAATCTCTTCCAAGGGTTGTGATGCTTTTCCCTAATGAATTTCTTTTGTTTCTCACCTGTCAAAAGTTCACCTTCTCAACACTAGCACACTAGAGACCAAACATCTTGCACCTGAAAATTTGGGGGACACACTCAAACCATAGCCACTTGTGATCTGAACAATGAGGATTCAGTGCATTTCAGTTTCCTCAGCTGGATAAAGTCACACTACTAAAGGTGTGGTCCCTCGGCTGCCAGTGCGAGTAACCCTTGAGTGTTGATTGGAAACACAGATTCCCAGACTATGCCCACGTCCACTGATTCACAATCTCTGGCAGATGAGAGGCTAGAGTCTGTGTCTTAAATAAGCTCCCCAGGTGATACTGCTATGTCACATAACTTTATGATATAGAACTTTAGAACAGATCAGAAACCGTTTTCGGTAATGTTGCCGGATCATAGTTTAAGCCCGTTGACCTAATTGGGCTGTTATAACTAATCACCGAGCTGTTGTAGGGGAGAGGTACACAGCAACATGTGTGTGGTTGTGTTCCAATAAAACTTTATTTACAAAGATGGAGTCTGGGCCAGATGTGGCCCGTGGGTCACAGTTTGCAAATTCCTGGGTTAAAGTGTGGAGTCCCATACATTCCTGGTTTTAAAGCAGTATCAGTAACTGGGGAAATAGAGGAAAAGCTAATATCAGTTAAGTGCCTATTGTGTATGTACTTACCCCTGTGTACAGTCTGCTTTAAACAGATGTGGTGCTTACATTGAAGAACAACAGTTGGAGACATTTGGAAAGGTACAGAGCACAACCTGAGCTGCATCATACAGAGGTCCTGGATTTGCTTCACTGTATTTATCTTTGAAGATAAGAAAGAATGCTTGGACAGATCAAAGACTTGCCTGGGGTACTACAAGTCAGTCTGAGAATCAGGTTGAAACCTGGCTCATCTGACTGTACAGATGGTCCTTTGCCCATTCTTCTTTCCTGTCTCACAGGTTTTGCATGGCCTTGTGATTGACTGGCTTTGCCAACGGTTGAAAGGAGCAGGCATGGAGTGTGAATTTGAAGCACAACTCGCAAAGGGTCTTTGCCACACCTGCTGCAGGGATTCTACTCCAAGCCAAGATGTTCCCAGCCTTGATGTCATAAAAGTCTCCCAAATTCTCCTGTTTTCATTCTTTTACTCCCTTTATCTGTTTATTATCTAGACAGTGGCTAGAACCATTCTTAGGAAGCAAACATAGTCCAGTGATTCAGTGGTTATAAAGTTGAGGGCTCTTGGAGGGCTGGTTCTGCCTACTTCTCCAGTGCCATCCTATACCCCGGCCCCCACCCCAGCCTTTGTCCTGGGTCCACACCGGCTTCCCTGTTCCATGAATGCACTGAGTCTCATCCTCCTTGGAGCTTTGCACTGGCCGTTCCCTCTGCCCAGAGCTCCCTCCTGCTAGACCCGTGGCTGGTTTTCTCCCATCTGGTCTCAATTCAGATGTTTTCTGATCAAAGAAATCTCTCTTCTCCTTCCCTTCTGTGTAGCAATCACCACATCTCATCATATTCCGTATCTGTTTATTTTCCTTCATGGCCTATATCTGACTATACCTCATTTACTTCCCTAACTTCCTTCCTCTATTCTCACTTTTCTTCCTTCAGTCTCTCTGTGCCTCTGTCTGACTGTCTCTCGCTCCCTCTCTTCCTTGCTCTTGTCGCGTCTCTCCCCTGCCTTTCTTCCCTGTTCTTGTGAATTTTCTGACCACTTTCACTACCATGTAATCTGCACATAAACATCAGCAAGTGGGTTTTAGAAAGATGGTTTGAAAACCTATTCCTAAGGCTGTGGCAGCTATCTGAATGCGGGAAAAAGGGGAAAGAGAGAAACAGACACCAACTCCCAGATTTCTTTTAATCATCAAGTGACTTACGAAAGGATGAAGGATTATCCTTAGAAGACCACATTTTGGAGAGAAAGTGGTAAAATTCATGTTAGACTATCAGCATTAGTGCTCCAGGACACTGGAAGAGGTCCATTGCATAGTGAAGCTTGGGTTTGAGTGTTGGGGAGGATTGGAGATAGATCAGTAGTCTTTATTGTAGATAAAACAATGTTCATCCAAATCTTTGTAATTCATTGATGCATTAAAATATATACATTTACAAATATATACACTTAAAATATAAATATATTTGTAGATATGAAGATGCATTTATATGCAAATTTAAATTTCATAAAGGTAGTTGTTTATTTTATGTCCCAGGCTGATAGGGAGTATAGGCCAGATGGATGTAAAAAAAAAAAAAAAAAAGAAAGAAAAAAAAAGATTTTTGAATTGTAAAGGTTTCAAATCAGTGAGAAGCATTGTGGAAGGATATTACTTTGAGGTGAGTTCCAGTATACTAATGTCAGATCTCTGACATTTGGTATTATAATAAGCAGCTCGTGTTTTTGTTCCCTTGGTTTTATGTCCCTCTCTTGGTTTTTCTGAAACCCTGTAGTTTTAAACCAAGGGAAATTAGAATGAAATTAATTCAGGGATCTACACTTTTGTCCTGATTTTCTTGCCAAATCTCACCAAGTTGCTTGTAAATTAATAGAAAGTCAAAGTGAAAACTGTGTATCTGTTCTATGTGAATGTTCTCAGGGCGGAGAATAAAAGGCTCTTCTCTATGTTATGATTTTGGGTGTAGAAGAATAAAAGCCCTGTATTTCACTGTTAGAGTAGAACGCTGCACTGGAAAAACAACTGCTTTCATCATTAAGTAACATACTCTGTCCCGGCTAATTACTGTTCTTTGATAGCAGGTACAGTACATGTACAATGTGACATGTTTCTCACAAACGGGTCACAGGGAGTTCCTACCCAGTGGCTGTAAGGGAACAGTCAAGAACCTTTTGCTATCTGCACATTCTGTGTCTATAAGATGTCTTCCTAATGTTTGGAAGCAGTTAATTTTTAAAAGTATATTGAATAATTTCCCTGAAGTACATTTTATGTAACTAATTTGTCTAGAAAACCTCACTTGCTACATTTATTCCAACAAATGTTATTTGCCTGTGTGTTAAACACCTGCAGCAAGCATGGCAGGGGCAGAAAAGGGGAATTGTCTGTACCTCCAAAATGCAAGGAATTCTAGAAGTATGTCATACTTGCCTCACTTTTGTCATATCCATAATTATGGACTTTACCTGAAATTTTGCAAGTGTATTTGGCCTCCATACCTATGGGTTTCATATCAGCTGAGTCAACCAACCTTGAACTGAAAACCATTAAAAAAATAATTCAGGAAACTTCCATAAAGCAAAACTTGAAATTATCACACACCAGTGCTTCCTGTCTCAATGGTGCACTGTGTAGTTAGACCTGTGATGGCTGAGTCTGTCCTGAACCCTTATTACCCTCCTCACTGTACCATTTCCCAAACAATAATGCATAACAACCATTTATAGAGTATCTGCACTGCACTGGGTATTTTAAATAACCTAGAGATGATTGAAAGTATACAAGTACGTAAATTATATGTAAATATTATGCCATATTACATAAAGTACTTTAGTACACAAGGATTTCAGTGTCCTTGAGATCCTGGAACCACTCCCATGTGGATGCTGAGTAATGACTATATTATTCTCAGGAAGGAAGGAGAAATAGAAAGAAGACCTGCAGCTTAAGTGTATAGCCTCTAGATCTAGATTTTCTAAATTTAAATTTGGCATATCAACAGCTCTGTAACAATGATCCTGGAAATCCTAGTAACAATATACTATAATTTTACTCATATAACACTGTTCAGTGTAAGTTAGGAAGGTCTTTGGGCACTGTCTTCCCCAAAAGGTGTCTCAGGATCCAGGCTCATTTCATGATGTGCCTCTACCATCTTAGGGTCACAGGCTTCCTGTCACAGAGAGAAGGTAAGCATAGAAGACCATGGCACACCTTGTAGGGTCTGACAAAAAAGTGGAATTCAGTACTATGGGCCACATCCTACTGGCTGGAACCATGCACATGGCTCTACCTAGGGCAGTGAGAAAGGAAGCCTTATTGTGGTTTTGGCAGGAAAACCAAATAGTTTCTAGTTAACACTTTGTCATTTTTGCTCTGTCTGGCTCTGTCACTTATTAGCTTATACATTATAAAACTTTTATGTCTCATTTTTCTCATGTGTGAAATGAGGCAGTAATAGCATTGACCTCACAGGATCGTTATGAGGAAGAAATAAGTCACTGTATACAAAGGACCTCATGTAGTGCCTGTCAATATGCTATTAAAATGAGCTATTCTGACTTAAAGTGTGAAGGATATTACTTCACAGGAAATGGATAACATATAAGATTTCATAGTAGAAAGAAAACATTTTTATTGGGAGGAGATTGTGGTAGGCCACCAAATGGTCCTCCAAAGATGTCCTCCTATACCATGTAACTCATGAATACAGGGAAAATGAAACTTTGAAGATGTTACAAAAGTTTTAGGCTTTAGATGGGGAGATGACTCTGGATTGTCTGGGCGGATTCACCAGAATAAGATCTCACTTGAGAACAGAGAGCTTCCCCAGTTAGTGCCAGAGGAGATGCAATAGAAGAGGATGTCAAAGGAGATCAAAGCTTGAGAAAGAGATCAAAGCTTGAGAAGGACTGCACTTTAATGGTGCAGGGTAGGGAGCAACCTCAGTACTGCACCTGCAAAGAATCTGAAATTATATCTCTCCCCAATCCTGGAGCCTCCAGGTAAGAAACCAGCTGGATAACATTGAATTTATCCTAATGGAATCCTAAGCAGAGGGCACAGTCATGGCTGCCTACAGACAGTGAGATAGTACATACGTGTGTTTTTAAGCCATTAATTTTGTGCTAATTTACTACAGTAGCGATAGGAAACTAGCAAATGGGAGTATACATAAAGAATTCATAATAGAAAAATCAGTTGGGATGCAGCAACAGGCAGGACTCTACTACTTAGATAAACTGGAAGAACATTTCAGAAAGGGAACTGGAAAAGCAGTGTGAACCACGTTTTGTAAAATAAGCATGGATTAAACATTGGTAGACTGAAGTCACAGTGATGGAGGGCTTGAGATTTCAGGCCAGGGAGTTTATACTTAATTCAAGAGCACATGAAGAGCCATTGCTGGGTTTTGGTTGCAGGATTATGTGGCCAGTGGTCCATACGAAGAGGTCATTTGATGACGGGTCACATAGCTACAGGGATTGCTTGTGCACAAAGGCACAGTAGTAGCTTTGAGAAGGGAAAGTGCACAGTCAGGAAAGACTGTCTTATGTGGGGTCTTCTAAAAGCAAACCCTAAAGCCAGGATACCCAGGGAGGTTTACCAAGGCAGTGCTCTCAGGAGAAACCAGTAAGCGAGCAAGTGAAGCCAGACGAAGGAGTAGCCACGCTGTCAGATAAAGTGCCGGGCTGCACTGGGTCCCATAGGGGTCTCAAGCAACCATTGCACCTTTCAAGTTTGCTTTCTTTGAAGGTAAAAGAGCTAGATTTTCATATTTTGGTATCAGTCAGTGATGGACTGCTGGTCACTTGGGGTGATATGAACTGTCAAGCATTGAGAGGAAAAAGTGTCAGTAGTTCCAGGACAGCACGCAAAAGAAGGACTCAGGTAGAAACCACTGCAGGCGAGATAGGTGGAATCAGGAAGATGAGCACAGGAAACTGTGGAAACAAAAGTGTCTGGGTGCTCACCAAGAGTATCAGCCACTATGATGGTGCAACTCGAATACAGAGCAGGCGAAGTGAGGTATAGAGGAGGGACGCAGAAAGAAGGGGTGACACCACTTCTTGAGCCCTTCCATGATGAATAGGAATCAGAGTATCTAGAAGGAATAAAGCTCAAAGAAAGAAAGTCAGGGAAGATGAGTAGGTTCTGAATACATAATGTGTATTTCCTGTAAGCTAATTATTTAGAACACGGAGCTCAGCTCAATTTCCAAGGGATACAAGAGCCCTAACAGCAGATAGCTTGTAGAGACTCAGAGCTCTTGTAATCCTGGGGATGCCTCTTCCACCTCAGCGCATTGCATCTTTTCCGTTTTCCAAAAATGTCTAATTTTCACATGCGAGTGATCAAAATGAAGCATTATTAAATGCTTTCGATTACTCAGAGGAAATATATAATTGAATGGTTATGTTTTATTGCTGCTAACAATGAAAGTTGAACTAGATATTGATCACATTAGTTCATTGTTCAAGTTAAACAAGAACAAACAAGAAACCATTAGGCATTTTTCTCTGGCCTCCAGGGTTAGTCTAAATGAAAGAAAAAAATAAAACTCTGTTAAAATATACACAACAGCAATCTGTAGCATACAAACTAAATTGTGATAAATGAGGGAAAGGTACAGGCACTTGAAGAAATCAAGAAACGAATATTTCCTAATGTAACGTAATTACTTAAATCTCAAGGTTCTAACGCTAGTTCAATTTAGCCTTTTTCCTGGGTGCTCTTTATATTCAGAATCTGTTCTAGAGCTCATGGGAGATGGAGAATGCGAGGGTTATAATCCCCTGGTCTCTTTACTAACTCTGCCTCTGGAATAAAACAGTGCATACTTAAATCTCCAATGTACCACTGAGCTATGAAATAAGTCATTTTATTGCATTAGTCAAAGTCCATTGGCTGATACCTGCTATGTGCCAAGCGCTGTACTGATAATGTAACTTTTAATCACCCTTTAAAATAGCGAGATGATAATATCTTTCTGAGGAACTTGGGCTACTCCTCCAGTTGTGGTCCTTGACCAGCACTCAGAACAAAATCTAGGTGCATGCTGAAAATGTAGAACTTTGGCTCTGGAGATGAGGTCCTGGAATCTGTTCAATCAGATGTCTTGTAGATTCTGATCAAGTTTGAAGAGTATGGAATTAAATGAGATAGAATTTACAGAGTGCTAAGTGTTAAATGCTCGGCTTCTGTATCTATAAAAACAAACTGATACTAACTGTGGTCTCCTGAAGCTATTGTGAGAATGTGACAGGGACTAGCATGGTGGCAGTGACACAAACTCCCACTCATGTCAGCTATCCTATTTGTAGCAGACAAAAAATAATTTTTCCCTTTGCCTTTTGAGTTTTTAAATGGGAATCCATGTAACAAAAGACAGATTAACAAGACAAAAAGTTTTTAATATGCTTATTTCATATACTCATGGGAGATACCCAGGGCATGAATAACTGCCAAAGAGGCGACCCAGAACTTTGGCCTACATAGCATCTTCAATAAACAATATTACAGTTTCAGTGACAAGACTTCTTAGAGTTCAGGATCTTGAGTCACTTGGGGCAGCAAGGTGTGGGACACAAATGTACTGAGAACTGTGAAGGAAAGTGTGTTCGGTAACTCTCTCCAGTGTCATCTCCAAGTTGACAAAAGTCTAAAGTTGTATTTGGCAATTGCACTATTTTGTCTTTCTGGTGGAAAATGGAGGAGGAACCAACTCACAATTTATGTCCTGTTTTTAGGCAAATGGGAGGAGCAGGGTGGTTTTTTTAAAATTATTTTTGTCATCAGTTGCCTTCAGCTAAAAATCTTTTTTTATGCCTAAGTGGTACAGTCTGGGGTGGCATATTCTAGTCTCCTAAGTATTAATGCCAAAAATTTATTATTGCTAAATATAGTCCATGTGATGTGGCTTCTTGCGTAAGAGTTTTGCGAGGAGTATTCAACACATTTAGTTTTAGATTCCCCTGTCCCAGACTTGTGACAATTGCCCTCCTGATCATTCTGCTTCAGAGCTCTGTGACAACAAAATATCAGCAGAAAAGTTATGAAAAATTATGATTTCCTCATGATACAGCACTGAGCAAGATGGGAGAAATGGCTTCTATGGTCATTCAAACTTCAGCTTATTGGGGAAAGCAGGATTTTTCTCTCCTACCTTCTCTCCTCTCCCCTTCCTTCCTTTGTTCCTTCCTTCCTCCTTTCTTTTAAAATAAAAATACACTGTGAGTGCCAGCTGTACTCCAGTCACTATGCCAGACATGTGGTTCACAAAACCAGACACAGTTCTGAACTTACTGTGTTCACCGAGAATGGATTTAATCCATCCATTCATTTGCTAAAAACAAAACAAAACAAGACAAAACCTTATTAGACATGTACTATGCTCTAGGCACTCTTCTTTGCATGTATAATGCTGACAAATGGATGTGAAATTTTGGCCAAAATAAAGGAATCAGTGACATTATGAGATTTTCTAATAGGAATAATTGGGGAAAACACAGGATATAAGCAAGAGAAAAGAAAAGTTCCCAGCGTTTTTCTTTGTTTGTTTTCTTCTTTGTTATTTTCCCCTGAACTGTCTAGTGAAGAATCACATCTACACGGAATAGTGAACAAAATCTGTGCAACTCATGCAATTGTCACAGGTTAATGCATGTGTGTCACTAACACCCACATCACACAACAGAACATTACCACAATCAGAGAAGCCCTTTTTGTGCTTCCCACCAAGCAATCATCCAAAAGTAACAAACAGGGCAGGGGATTTAGCTCAGTGGCATAAGCACCTGCATGGCAGGTGCGAGGTTGTGAGTTGGCTCCCCGGTTCCAAAAAACAAAATAAAATAAATAAATAAACAAATAAATAAATAAAACTAACAAATGCCCTACTTCTAATACTGCAGACCAGTTTTGCTTACTGAATGACAAAAAAATGGACTTATTTTAATAAACCCATTCATATCTCTATCTCTCCCAAGCAGATATTTATAAGATTGATTCATGACACAATTCAGTTTTCAAGTCATTCATGCTAATTGCTGGATAGTATCTTGTTGGATGAATATACCTTAATTTATACTTTCCATTTCTGTAGAAATTTAGATAGTTTCAAATTTGGGACTATTATAACTGATATGGTTATAACTATGCTATGACATGAATTAAGGTAAAATGCGTGTGGTTCTATTGACTATATACCTAGTAACAAAGCTGCCGAGTCACAGGCGGACCAAATGTTGAAGTTCCTGAGACAGTTCTAATTTTTCACAGTGGTTGTGCCAATTTCCACATGCACTACTAGTGCATGGGAGATCTAGTTAACATTAGCTTTCCAACCAGGGGCATTCCTAGGTTTGTCGCTGGCCTTCTCCTTAGCAATAGAAGTTACTCCTTGCCTCTGATTATTTGTGGAGCACGACACATTGTGGTAGGGGAATTCAGAAGAGGACAAACTCTTTTCTCCAGTTAGAAGTACTCCAGACTTAAAGCAGAGTGAGAAAAGCATTATGCTCAAAGCTGACTTTCCAAAGAAAAAATAACAATTCACATTAATAAACACAGTAGGTGGCAATTGCTTTTAAAACTACCTATTTCTACAGTTCTTTCCCAGCTGAATGTCTAACTGTGTCTTGAATGGCAGAAATAAAGGATCTTCTATGGTCCTCTCACAGCCTCTATGTTTCCACAGAGAAGATGGATGGGACTTTCTGATTTTTTGCTCAGTAGTTATTTGAAAGGCCACAGGAGGGTTTAGCAATTTTCTAGGAACTTGAAAAGTAAAAGAAAAGCCATGCTTTGTCAGTTGGTTAACACTACACTTTAAGTGTTCTTGTGAATAGAAACAAGCATTAGTGAATTCTAAAAGTGAGGTACAAGTAGCCCACAGAAGAATGATCTTAGCCTTAGTTTTGCAAAACTCATCACTAAACTAAGTATGCAAATTTTCAGTTTGTTAAAACCCACTCTTCTAGCTCTGAACTTGGTGTAAGGAAAAGTTTGGGGTGAATAATCAAGAAAAAAGCAGCTGGATGTCCATATTATAGTAGATTTAAGCAATAGTAATTCACCTGCAGGAAAAAAAGATGAGGAATTGAGAAAGTAAGATGCTTCAGAATATTGGATTCATGTATCAGCTATCACAGTCCAGGGTCTTCTGGGTAACAAATAGACCCCATATCTCAGTAGTTTACAATAAAAAATTGGTTTCTTGTTAATACTCTGTGCCTTTCACATGCTGGTTGATGCTCCATCCTGTATAGTTTGTATAATGAGACGCAGGCTGACAAGATAGGCTCGGTTTGTGTATTAGTCATCTTTTGCCCCTTGAATGCTATGATTTCAGAACGACTACCACAAAACTTCAGCAGCACTAGATAATATCATTTTTTTTTCATGATTCTACATGCCTCCTGATAGGTCGTCTAATCTGACCCCAGCTGAGTAGATCTCAGTCTGGTTCATTCACCTGTTTGAGCGTTGTCTGGCAGCAGATTGGTCTAAAGTATCCTTAGCTAGGACAACACGTCCCTGGTCAACTGGTTTCTGAATTCTTCAGTAGGGAAGTTCCTGAAAAATGGAAACACTTAAAATCCTGGAAAAGAGTTCTTTCCTTTTATTACATCTACCACTCCTTGAAACAATCTGCATAAACAGAACACTGCTAGAATGGGGATGAGAGGAGGCGGTAAGAATCACTTATAGGAAAGCACATGACGCTTGTGTGAAATCACGTCATAAGCTGGCTCAGGTTCTACAAATAGGGACCCCCACCTTTCAGGGAAGTTGCTATGAACTTGTTACAAATGAAGTAGGGCACAAACTTTCAGTCAGTTTATAATAACATGTTGCCTAAAATATAGAGCATTATTGGTCATGATGGTAAAGGGAAAAGTAAGTCTACCATTTCTCTCATGTCTCATTGTCAAAGCAAGTCCAGATGTCAGTGGGGTAAGGAAATAAAAATTCTTTCCCACAGATGGAGAAAGGATGTTTATAAAAATTATAGTCTTTTTTATTTTATTCACTTATTTTTAAAATAATAGTCTTTAGTAGAAGTTGAGAGGGAAAAATATTGGTTATTTCAAGAATATTGTTGCCTGAGATAAATACAGTTTTGACATGAGAATGTTTTCCAGACATTAGATAAGACATGAAAAGGCTAATCATACACTTTCACATTTCCAAATGTTGTCCTTTAAAAGCATCTGAAACATTTAGGAATCCCAACTGTCATAGCTGCTGGTTCAGTCACTAGGAAATAGCCCATGGTCCACCTGACCCAAGGAAACACCAGCCATATGCCACATGCCTGAAGTTGAAAACAGCATAATGCTCCCAAAAAGAACACTTCGAGGAAGCATTTTTTGAAAACTTGGTTTCCTAACCCATGAAGGTAGAGCAGGTACAAATCTAAATTCACAAACTTAGACTGTATTTATGTTTTGCAACTCTAGCTAGTATCTATTATGAGATCTTTTGCCATGATAAGGCACATGTAATTTTATTTAATTTAGTTTAGTTTCTACATGTGTGCCCATGGCTGAATGTTAAACTCTAAGGGTTTGTGTGGTGTGGGGTCAGGGGCAGTAGTCCTGCGTCACATTAACATTGGAGAGTCATCCTTCATCCTGGTTCTTGGGTTTTCGTGCAGATTATCGATGCATGAGGTTCAGTCTGCAGTGCCTTCTCTGTCTCATTTGGCATGATGGAAACATAAACTCCTCTGCCATGTCAGCAATGAGCAGGCTGGAGGAGGTACTTGAATTCGTTTCCTTATAGTCATGCCAGTACGGATGTGCAGAGGACATGGCACAGCCCTATGCCACGTTGGGACAGAGTTTTTGTGAAGTTGATCAGAGCCAACCATCTAGAGATAACCAACTCCGTGCCCATTCCAGGGCCTTCCTGACAACCTGGAATATCACCAAGGAGGCTCCTCCCTGCCTCACTTCAGTCCTCTGTGTTCTTCCTGTTTTCCACACAGTCTTATTCTGAAGAGTTGAGCCTAACGTCTCCTGGTTTTCCTCTTCTTGGCTACCCCTTCTTCCTCCTCCGCTCCCTCGGTTCCCACCTCCCGACTTTGTTTAAGGAGGGCATAAACTGGCGAACTTTGCTTTTACACATCTTACTTCCTCCCAGATCTATTTTATTTTCTGGGTACGTGAGCTCTTTTCCTGCCCACAGAGCCTAACCCTTTAAAATACAAAAGCCTGGAAAACATTTGTTTCTCTCCGTTTGTTCTACTTTCCATTCCTTGAAACAATGGACATAAATAGGACACAGAATGTGGGTGAGAGAGAGAAAGACCGAGGTCAACAGGAAGAAGTAGAACGGAAAACAGCCCAAGCGAAAATGATTGTTGGCGTGCTGGCAAATGTTTGGCAGCTTGCTTAAAAACAAAACAAAACAAAACAAAACAAACTTTTATTTGTAGAATTTGCTGATTTCTGGATTTCTGTAGTATAAATGCTGCCACCATGGCTGTTTCAAATTTGCCAGGGTGGCAATGCTGAACGCAGAGTTCAGAAGAGATGGACAACACTGTACAATTATGGAGCATTTTCCCTCTTTTGGTACAGGAGACATAAATAATCTCATAAGCATGCATTACAGTGAATATAATTTAAAAATCATATATAAGGAGGGCTTATTAACTCTGCTTGTTTTTGTAGTGCTGGGGCTCAAAAATGGCCTAGTGTATGCAAAGCACATGCTGTACCACTGAGCTCTATACTCCAGCCCTAATTTTATTCTTAATATAATTTAGTTAATGTTAAATTTTCTGATATAATTTTAAATAATGATTTAACTATCTCACTGAAAATTTAACAGTGGGTTCTTAGCATATCACGATTGTATTTTGAATTCAATTGTTAATATTTCATAACTATTCTTTGATGCAAAAGAATGTGGGATTTTGTGTCTCAGAATATGGAATAGGTTATTTAGCATGATTAGTGTTTGGGATATCTCATCTTTTCTTAAATTCTTTCAGATTTACCTAACATGCAGGTGCTTGCATTGAGCTCATGTAGCTTTTTTTTAAAAATTTTTGCACAGGACGGTACTTGGTGAAACTTGGAAGCATGAGGGTGGTTTACATCCTCTGTCTGGTACAACCCCTAACTGCTGGATTAAAGAAGGTGATGGATCAGTATTTGTCCCTACTGGTCCTCATTGACAGTCAGTCCCAATCCATAATGGACAGTAGGATGATATTTCCTCTGTCCCTGTTACATTCTCTGTTGCCTTGTTTGGTGCGTCCAGAGACTCTCTCAGTAAATCACCTGTGCTCAACTCCTTCCTCAGGCTCTTCTTTCATGGAGACCTTGATTAATACATTGCCATCACAGTGTTCATGGCTTAGCCTTAAACACACTCACCTAGGGCCAGGGATATAGTAGCTCAGCAGCACAGTGTCTCCCTGGCAAACATGAGGTCATAAGTTCAGTTCCCAATACAAAAAAACAAAACAAAAAAGCAAAAACAAAAGAAAAAAAACCCACGCACTCACCGAGAGTTGGGCAAAATCACTAAACATAAAACTATTTTTATAATAAAGTATTGAATATTTCATGCAATTTATTAAATACTGTACTGAAAGTAAGAATCAGAATGACCTTGTGAGTGCAGGAGACACAGTTGGGCATCTCGGAGGCGTCATGAGATGAGAAAACCCAAGACTCCAAAAACACTGGTGACACAGTGTACTGCAGTGGACCAGTTGTTCATCTTTGTGACTGGAGGACTGACTGTGAGCTGCTGCTGCTTACGTCACAAAAATGTGCAGCACCACTTGCTGTTAAACTCGGAAAATATCGACATGCAAAATGTAACTCAAAGCATGGTTTCCACTGAAGTATATTGGTTTTGTACCATTTAAAACTCAAAAAACATTAAGTTCAAATCACATCCTATGTGTGTATTATAAAAGTACTATAGAAAAATATGTACATCTGTATCAGGTGTATATGCACATGTACATATTTTCTTTTTGCATGAAATAAATAGGCATGACACATATATGCCATCCATATACAAATAAAGTTGACTTCACTATTTGTGGATTCCATACTTGTGAATTTGTCTGTTCGTTACAATGTACTTATAACACCCATTCTCTACTCATAGAACTTCAGAGACCCTAACAGACATGCACAGAGCAACAAAATATTTGAGTCACTCAATGCATACATTTCCACTGGAGGCTGGGTCCTTGCTCGGGCCCTCATTCTGGGTGTGAGAGATCTTCTCATGGCCTTAGTGCTGAGTTTTCCATGTTTTTGTGCTTTTTGTTATACAAAATAAGGAGTCTCTAAACAGAGAGAGACCCTAAACAAGGTTATGTATTGATTGCTTGATGAAAATGTTGTGAATTGGGCTGGGAGAGTAGGTCATGGGTACAGTACTTGCCTAGCATGCATGAGGTCCTGCGTTTGAACCTCAGCACTGCAAGATAAATAAATAACCAAGGGAAAAGAAAATGTTGTACCCAGATGCTTCCAAGAACCTAAACTTATGAACCTTTTTTTCTAGGAGCAATGGGTCCAGGTTTATGGATTCAGTCCTCACTGAGTATTTATGGAAAGAAACTACCGTGAATGGTAAAAAGGAGCTGTGAGCTTATATTATACAAATGTTGTATAATAAAGAGTAAAATGCAGTGAAGGAGGAAAAGAAAGTTGGAAAGATACCAGAACATTAGGAACTCAAGAAACCTACCAGATGCAGCCATTTTGTATGATGCTCAGTAATCTTTGACAGCTCTAGAGGAAGGCTACGGGGCTACAGCCCTCTTCGTAGGCAAGAAGTAGCTTTCCCTGGGCCCAGGTCCATTTCTCATGGTATACGTTGTTCAAGTAAAAGTGCACAGGACTAAGGTAAACAAGAAAAGAAGCCCTCACTTAAAAACATTACAATATGGGAGAAAGACAAGAAGTCAAGCCAGTTTAAAGCAAGAGCTGACTTTTGTTTTTAAGATCTAGTTTGAACGGGCTCCTGAGCTCCCTGCGTTTGATAATTGCTTTTCCCTCACTCGTGTCTTCCTGGCAGGAGTGGTTTTCTAATTTGGAGCCCAGTTGAAGTTAGGTTCCTGCCTTCCCACAAAGAGAGTGGGCGGGGTGTGAAGGGGTGTGAGGGAAATAGGGTCACCACCTTCCCTGCTAACGACATTTCCAAGCCATCTCCAGAAAGGGGAGGCTTACGTGCATTTTGAAGGGGCAGAGAAAGAATCTGCAATTATATTTTTTTGAAAATGAATGCTCCAAGAAAAGGGAGAACAAGGACCTACAACTAGAAATAAAAACAAAAAACAGAAAAACAAACCCGTGTTAAATTTAATCAAACTGAAGGAGTGTTAAGCCTGCTCTGCCTGTGCGCACCTTTCAGTGTGAGTGTGTGTGCATACGTGTGACAGGAAGATTTGATTTTAAGCATTTGTTAGCACAATGAGTCCTCGAGGGGCTAAAAAATCATTGCTAAGAGTTTGCAAGCACTTGAGTACCACATTATTTATGAAATGAATAAATAATATTGCTTGCAAGTTAGGTTTCAAAATGTATTTTTGTAATCAATAAAGCTCAAATTATTTTGTTGAATGAATTGAATAATACCTTTTTGTCATCATTGATTTTATCGAGCAATAAATATTAAATTATAACCCTATCATGTACAAGACACTCAATTGATTTTTCTTTAAAAAGAAGTCTTTATGCACAAAGAATTATTGGCATTATTAAGTGCTTAACGAACTATCTCCATTAAATGAGTCACAGTCAATATTCTACTTTACAACTTCTTCATCAAAAAGCAGTATTCTCCCTGAGTTGAGAAATTTGAATTCTGCAGAAAAAAATTGTAAAATAATATTTTGACATATGGTTTGGTGATAAACTAAAGAAATATTGTAGATATTTTAAAAATAAGCTTAGATTACCAAGTGCCTTTAAATGTACTATTTAATGTAATAAAAGGCAAAGGCATAAAATCTTCACTTCAGCTCAATTCCATGTATTATGAGATGTCCTAAAGTAACCTCAAAAAACAAACCTGAAATACAATGTCACACAAACAAGAGCACGAATGTTTGCAAAACTTTGTCAAAAATATGATGAACTTGAATATACAATTTAAAAATAGAAGAGCTATTTTAAACTAAGCTGTGGGTCACAGAGCTAGAGCCTTCGATTTCCTTTCATGTCACTAAATGAAATACTCAGTCCAATAATAAAGGACAAAATGCAGAAAAAGGGAAAAGGAAAGTTGAAAAGTTACCAAAACATTAACAACTCTTTCAAGCAACCTCAAAAAGCAGTCGTTCTGTATAAAGCCCCATAGTCTTTCAGGCCATGTGCGAAGGTTACAGCTTCCTTCTTTGAACACAAGAAGAGCTTTCACTGAATCCAGCTATTTTTGTTGTGGTGATGGTTCTTTTGTTCTCAGGACAGCGCATAAGGAAAGGAAAATGTTCTTATGTTGTGTAAATAAACTATCAGATCTAATGGATTAAAATAAAAATTTGAAGCCATAATACTCTGAGATGAAAACCTAAGGTCTCAATGTGAAGTTCTCTAAAAATACAGTAGCTCCTCTAAGAAAAACATTGTATACTGATTAATTCTGTTCCAGTGCACGCGCATGCGCTTGCGTGCGCGTGCACACACACACACACACACACACATACTTTTAGCAATGGCTGAAAAATTAGTATTGTGGCCTTGGATTCTGGGGGTAAAGGTGGGTCTCTGAAGAAGGATGACCTGGTCAGTGTCTTCCCAGCTCTGCCCTTAACCTCTCTCAGCTTCTCCCTGCTATGTAATGAGCAACTTCGCCTTTGCCACCCTCCTCCTCCGCCTTGGAGCCAACAGACTATGGAGTGAAACCTCTACAAACTGTGACCCAAAATAAACTTTCCTTTGTTTAAATTGTGGGTGCTGGGTATTGTGTCTCAGTGATGAGAAAGTAACTAAGACAATTAGCATAAATACTTTCTGTCAAATGCTTATAAAAATGTAAACTTTCAGAAGGGTTGTTTGTCTTCTAATTTAAACAGATTCTCCCATGCTATAAAGTGCATTATGAAACAAATGTATTTAACCAAGAAGAAAGTACATGCTCTCCAAACATATTACATGGAAACAAAACTGAACCATTGGCATCTTTTTGAACCAAAGCAATAATGCATTTGGAATTCTTATTCCTGAATGTACTGAGAAGGTAGCCTGAAAATTACTTGGATTTTATATGATTGAGATTGGGTTGTTGTTCCCCCCTCACAGGGATCCCAAGTTTTCCTTAAATCCCCATCAGAGGAAGGCAGCTTTTGAATTTGGACAACGTGGGTGATTATTATTTTATCACAAAGCAGCAATCATAAAACATGTGATACTCATAACAATAGTAACAGTAATGACTACTATGTTTTCTCACTCAGGAAATCTTTTGATTCACATATACTCAGCTTCTGAACTATCAGTTTTTTTGAAATTTAGGAGATGAATAAGATTATACACAATAAAAACATCCAAATTAGATGGTATTAAAGGGCCAACTCAGTTTTACCATGGCTCTAATCAAAGTATAGCAGTAAAATGTATAACAGACATTGCTGTCCTTTCTTTTTTTTTGGAAAATAGATTTTTTTCCCTGATAAAAAAATGGGAAAAATGTATTCTACAGGACTATTTTTCATTGTGTTCTACAAGGAGATTCCTAATGTACTCTTTGTCATCTACTTAAAAATGAGAAAAGCTTAGTGTCAATTAGTCTGTTGCTATGGTTTTGCCTTTTGCTTGTTTGCATTCAACTTATTTTAAAATACCAAAGAGGAAGAATTAGGAAAGTTCAAACATAGGGAATTTATCATTCAGAGGCAGATTAACCATAGTGATGTTTCAGTATGGTGGGGGAAGTGAATGCCCCCAATTATATTGAACAATATATGAAATATATTAGCTTATAAAACATTTGTAAAGCAGTTATAAGAAACAGCAGGGAAGCATTAATTATTTTATGTATCATACCAAAGTCATAATCTGAAAAATTAAAATCCAAATGTGAAGTTTACTTTGGGGTACTCTTTTTCGATAGTCATATACAAATATATTTATTCATAACACAAGTGCTGGGGGAGGAAGTGACTCATGAAAGATGTTTTGTTTTCTTGACTAAAATTCAACTGGATGCTTATCTTCCCAATACACATACATGCCATATGGGTGCACACCTTCACTGCAGTTTCCTGTTATTCTTTATTCCTGTCAAACAAATGTAACCCTAACATGAAAGAGAGTTATAGTAGACATAAAAGATATCTCTCATTATAGGCTATAACAGAAAAAGGCATCAATCCATCCATCCTGGTTCCCAATATGTATTTGCATACATCAATGAAATACAATTCTTTGTGAAAATCTCCAATATGCTTGAAAATGTTTCATGGTCACACTGCCTTATGTACTTTCCCTATTTAGCTTTTGCTTGAAGGGAAGGGATCTCTTCTGTTGGATGGCAAATTTTTTCTGGCTGATAAGGATCCTTTCAGTGTTTGTCATCTCAGTGAATGACCACTGACTCGAAAAATTGACAGAGATCTTACCTAGGATGTTTACGATTCTGGGGCACTAGGTCTTAAAAAGGATGACACTTTAGCCTTTGAGAGATACACTGAATGAGAAAGAGACCACCATGGGGAGAAAGGACAGGTACACTTCTGGGAATTAATGCAGGGCTGATTACCCATTGAAAGTCTCATTTACTATGATTAAACTTTGCATTAGATCTCTGCTGGGCTCTGTGTAGACGCATGTTAATCACTTAAGGAGTGTCAGCATAAAACTTCTAAAAACAGGTGTTTTAATTCTAAACATAAACTAGTGTCATCCCCCTTTCAAAACTGAAGACTGAAGATAAGAAATTTACAGAGGTGGGATGGCTCGTGTTTAAATGTTCCCCCTAAAGCCTTATGTGGTAATAGGTAGGGTTTTTAAAGAGGTTGCTAAATCTAGTGTATGTGATACTTGGATTGATTTATGGTGCAATGCTAGGATCAAGGTACAGGATTAAGGTTGTGGGTGCAAACCACCCTAAGTAGCTTGGATAAGTTAGAAGGGATAGAAACAGCTGTGGTCATTCCTTGTTTGTTTTACTATCTTCTGTCCACTATGAACTCTGTCTTCTCTCCTATGCCTGTCTGCCATGCCACTCTGCCTTGGAGAAAATAGATTATGGACTGAAACCTCTACAAACTGTGAATTACATGAACTTTTCCTCCTGTTAAATTTGGGTGTTGAATATTTTGTCTCAGCAATGAGAACAGTAACTAAGACAGAATTTGGCATAAGAAGTGGGATCCTTGCTCTGACTATACCTGACTATGTGGTACAGGAGTCTTTGGGAGTGGCTTGTGGGAAGTGTTTGGAAAGGATTAGTGGTGCTGGTTGGAAAATTAAAACTGGAATACATTAGGTTGTACTTGATAGGAGAACTCAAAAAGTTAGAGCTCAATAGACTAGAATGCTGATAGAAATGTTGCTGGTAAAGACCAGGGTCGGGAGGTTTTGTTCTGGGAACAAGGACTGCATTGGATCTAGAGGTAATATGTGCTATGGCTTGGCATAAAGTTTGTCTGTACTTTGCTTATGTCCAGAGACTTTGCCTGAGACAAAAATTGAGGGTGGTGGGCTAATTAATTTAGCAGAAAAAAATTACAAGGCAGTTTTATGTTGTGATTGTAGTATGTTACTTTTGGGGGTATTTAGCCAGATTTATGTTGAGAATCAAGAGCAAAGAGCTCAGCAGAATGATTTCAAAAGTGAGTGTGACCAGGAAGGAAGCTCCAGTAAAGCTGTGGACTGCAAAGATAGAGCAGAGGAGATTTCGATTGCTGAGAAGGAGTAGAAGAATAGAGAAGATGGATGGAAGGTATCACAAGAATCAGCAGGATTCCACCTTTTGCAGAGTCAAAATTACAAAAGTGAAAGACTTTGCTTTGAGACAAGAGATCTGAAGGATCATACTCTAGAATGTCAGTGGCTGAATGAAGTTTTCCTTGGGCTTTGATTCATAGGCACTTGACCCTTACAACCAACAGAGAATGAAGGCTGGATATTGCTCCAGCTGGCAGCAGACCTTGGCATCATTCATGTGGTGCTGGTTTTAGGTGCATGTAGAATGCAAGAGTTGTGGGGCCAGGAAGGCTTCCACCCAGATTTCAGAAGAAGGGCTAGGAGGCTAGTCAGAGTGCCCCTGAGAGAGCAGTGTGTGAAGCTGTAAATATGAAGCCAAAGATGCAGTGGAGACCCCAGTATGTGGGAAAAGCCAGGAGTGTAGATCATCTGAGAAAACCCGCAAAGAGGGAGCAGAGCTGGCCCAAGAGAGAACCCACATGAGCTGCAACCACTGGCAATGCTATAGGGTCAGAGCCACCCAAGTTCTTTGAGGTTCACAACTTGCCACAGATTGCTGGGGATGCTGAAAGTGAAACTGTTGGATTTAATGTTTTCCCTACTGGATTTTGGTCTTGCTTTGGTCCCATTCCTTGCTAAACCCTGTTTATAACTTTTGGAATGGAAATGTTTACCTTGTGCCATTGAATATTAGAAGTATTTAACTTTCTTTTTGGTTGCACAGGAACTTGCACCTCAGAGTTTGCCTTAAATCTCAGAGGAGACTTTTGGCTTGGACTTTTCAACAATGCTGAAACTGTTAGGACTTTGGCAAATCTTGGAGATCAACTAAATCCCTTTTGCATAAAGGAATATGCATAAGCCTTTGGAATCCCAAGGGTCAAATGTTATGGCCTGTGTCTAGATGTCTCCCCAAAGCCTCATGTGGTCATAAGTTGAGCTTTTGCAGAGGTGACTGGATCTAGAGTGTGTGATGCCTGGGTTGAGTCATACTGCAATGCTAGGATCAAGAGCACTAGGATTAAGGGTGTAAGTACTACCCACCCTAAGTAGCCGGGACAAAATATAAGGGATAGAAAGAGTTGTGTTTGTCCTTTGCTTGCTTTGCTACATTCTGCTTGCCTTGACCTGTTTTTCTTTTGCTGTGCCTGTCTGCCTCACCACACTGCCTTGGAGCCAGATTATGGACTGACACCTCTATAAACTGTGAGCTAACTAAACCTTTTCTTCTTTTGACTTTGGGTGTTGGGTATTTTTGTCTCAACAACACATAAAATAAGGAAGACAAGGAGTATTCAAATACCAACTTTAACCCCTTGGAATGGGTGCTTAGATTTATGCAATCCTTGTCCTAAACCTGAAATCACCTCAGATTTTTAGCAGAACTTCCTCAAAACTTCCCCACTGCTTGCAAAAAGAATCATCTAATGGAGCCCAGTTGACCTCCTCAAGTGGTAAAGTCTTCTTCAGGACCACCTTGCCAAACAAGAACTAAGATAACTGTCAACCAGACCCTACCCACCTCAGCAACCCTATATAAACCAGTCTCTTCCCTTTGTCAGTGGACCAATCTGATTTTCTAAGAGAGCTGTGCTCCTTCAGCTCCTCAAATTGAAGTTCTTTCCCTTTTTTCTGTTGCTTTAAGGACAATCAGAGATTCATGTGTCATCACTGAACTGAAAAGAAGGGGGTGCAAATAAGTGCACCTCATACACTATTATCACAGAAAGTAGCATTTCACTGCTTTGAAACTCATTTCAAGAATTCAGCTTTAGCAGGAAGTACAGCTCAGTGGTAGAACACTTGCCGAGCAGGTGCAAAGCCTTGTGTTCCATACCCAGTATTGCAAAAATAAAGAAAATTCACAGCTTCATAGAACTCTCTTTCCACCTCCCTTCCTTGACCCACATGTCGGGAAGCATACACAGATAACATTTGATGTGCAGTAAGGGTGACTGAGCATGTCTGTAACACTTATCTTGGAATAGGCACCTTATTTCTTTTCCCTTTCCTTTTTTCCCCTCTTCCTTCCCTCTCACCTTTCTTTCTTTCTTTCTTTCTTTCTTTCTTTCTTTCTTTCTTTCTTTCTTTCCTTCTTTTTTTCTTTCTTGGGCTGGGGATTTAGCTCAGTGGCATAAGTGCCTGTTTAGCAAGTGCGAGGTCGTAAGTTTGAGCCCCAGTACCAAAGGAAACTTTCTTTCTTTTCTTCCTTACTGCTTACTTGCTTCCTTGCTTGCTTTCTCTCTTCTTGTTTGAAAAATACAAGTTTAAGGTGAGAAGGAAGTTCATTTTTCATTTTTTTATGCAAAAATGTAATAGGTCCATTGAAAAGAAGTGGAACTCATTAAAAACAAATTGGCTCATTTCCTCTAATTCAAACATATGGAAAACTTGTCAATGCTATAGAAGTATGAATAGTTGCAAATCTCAGAGGGCAGGGCCAGTGAAAGGAAGAGGTCAGTAAGGTTCTGTTCTGTTTCTCAGTCTGGATCCCACTCACACACATATGACTCATGAAGACTGGCACACTCTGCAATGTCATATAAACTTCTGGAGCCTACCTTTATATTTAGTAATGAAAGCTGAAAACTTTCAGTCATGTCCAAGCAATGGTGTTCATTTAGAGATGTGGTTTGTGAACTGGCCCATGACCTTTAGCCTTATTTTTAAAGTCTTTAAAAAAATTAAACAGTTGCCAACTCATAGAAAGTTGCAGAGGTAATACAGAAGAGATTCCCTGTAGCTTTCACCTTGCTTTAATACTCACAGTAGGAAAACCTGAGTATGTGTATTACAATAGGAAAACCAGGATGTGAGCATTAGTGTAATAAGTATGTGTAGTTCCATGTCATTTTAACCACATAAATAGATTCTCCTGGAGACCACTTCAAGGATACAGAACTAGTCCATTACCAAAAAGATCACCCTTCTGCTGTTTATAATCACTCTCAATCCTGTTTTCCCACAATTTCTAAGCTCTGTAGTCACTAATTTGTTTCTTGTTTTTCATCTCCACACTTTTACCTTTTTGAGAGTGTTACATAAGTGGATCATACAGTATGTGATGTAGATTGTGCTTCACATTGGCTTTCTAAACTAGCACTGTGGGTGGAACCCAGGGATGCTCTACCATGGAGCTCTATCTCCATCCTTTTTATTATTTATTTATTTTTATTTTCAGACAGGTTCTTGATAAATTGCCCGTGCTGACCTAAAAATTCTGATCTTACTGCAGTAGACTCCAGAGTAGTGAGATTACGGGAATGACCCACACACCATACCTGACAAGATTGGCTTTCTATTTCATTGATATTTCTAGTCACAATAATTCTTTTGAGAACCAATCAAGTTGTTTTTCCATCAATACTTTATTCTGCCTTATTGAAGAGTATACTGCAGTGATGTTCCACAGTGTGTTCAACCATTTACATATTGAGGGTCATTTTGTTTGCTTCTGGGTTTTTTATATTACAAAGAAAGTTGCCATAACCAATCATGTGTATTTGTTTAGACCTAGGTTGTCATTTTCCTGGGATAAATGTCCAAGAGTGCAACTATTGGGATGTATGGTGATTACATATTTTGACTTTTAAGAAATTGCCAAATAATTTTCCAGAGTGGCTGCATCATTTTATATTGCCATGTTTATAAGCAATGTATATAATAAGCTTATTAACAATGCACAAGAGAGGCAGTTTCTCTGCATGCTCATCAGCATTTAATATTGATATTATATTTTAATTTTAGCTTTTCTAATACACCTATAGTGATATCTCTGCATGGCCTTAATTTACATTTCCTTAATGGCTAATGTTGCCACATAACTTTTCATGTGCTTGTTTGGTATCTTTTCATATTTTTTGCCCTCATTTCGTTTCTTTAATTTTGCAATTTTGTCTAATAAATTTCCTCAATGTTTTTAAAACTTCTTAAATTTAATTTAAAATATTCTCCCTATTTTATGAACTTTCCATGGGCTATTATTCCTGTTTGTCCTAGCCATTCTTGCCCCTTGTCTCTGGAACGCTCCTGCTCTTTCATCTGCTCTCCTCTTCATTGCCTCTGGGAGGCCACTTCCTGTACTCTTTGCCTCTTTATGTTACTGTTCCTGACAGAGAGTCACAGTGTCTATTGTAACATGAATCAAACAATGGTTCCTTCAGGAAACCTTGACTTAATGAATATGTATATATATATATATATATATATATATATATATATATATATATATAATCACTCATCCTTTACACTGGCATGATATTTTTAAAAGCAGTTCACAGCAGCAGCAGGCTGGCAGAGGCTGTCCATGCCTTGCCCACACCATGAATGTCCTTCCACCCACACTGGCTTGCTTTCTGTCCCAGCCACACTCCTCACTGTTAAGGCTTTCTGTAACTTCAAAAAGCTGCTTCTCCTGGGAAGGCATCCTGGAAGTAGCCCTCCATTCATGGCAAATATGCATTCCAGCTTCTCAGCTCTTGCTTGAGATAATTATTTGCCCAGTTTCCAAGTGAGATTCGTGCCAGTTGCCCACAGGAGTAACTGGATTGAAACCCATCTTTTATTGGCTGACTTTCTCCTTTTTGTTTTACTTTCTTGTTTCTCTACTGAAATTTTCTGAGGTCTCCTTCCAAACAGACTCAGATAATTATTTCATGCTTTGCTTTTGGGCAACCTCGAATTAGATGGCAAGTGTTCACATCTAACATCAAGAATAATACCCAGATTTTCACTATCTTTCCTACTACTTAGAAGGCTCTTTCAGGAAGGGCACTATAATGGAAGAAACAAACCAAAGGATCTCCTCATGGAGGGAGAGCAGAACAAAGGGCAGGAAACTAACATATCCTTAGCATATCTAAAGTATCATGAGATAGCAATACAAATGGAGAAAAAATGAGTAAAACAACTGAAATGGAAGCTGAGCTGATGCAGAAAATTTCCCTATTTCCCCTTCTTCAAATAGGGAATAAAAGTGAAGGGGAGAACGAATGGGCCAAATAGAATCTTTATGACTTGATGATTGTAGGAGTGTGGTGTTCTTTATTAATGTCATCAGTGTCCAACCCAATCTTGAAATTCTTAACCAATACACATAAGCCATATCTTCTGACATTTTATGTAATTAAGGTTCAAAGTCAAACTAAATTAGAAAACAGAATTTTCATGCTAAATAGAAAATTTGATACATGCACAAGGTTCCAGGTTCCATTTTTTGTAAATAAGTGGATGGAAAGATGGCACACATTGTTGGATTACATAGTATGGAGAGGTCAAAGTGACAGTCAGTGGGTTGGGCTGCGATGCTACCTGCTTTCAGACTGGGATGTCTCTGTCACTAGATTTTGGTTTGATCTTACTTGTGTGGCATTCTCAAGCTATTAAACTCAAAGATGAATCAACCTGAATCTTGACAAAAATCCTCCAGAAACCAGGGGATAAAAGAATTAACCCCAACCAGCTCTATGTGTAACTAGAGACCATGAGCCTTTTTTGCAGAGCTAAAAAATAGATTTCATTCTTGACCTGAAACCTTGCCATCTATCTCAGAATTGATCAAAGTCTGTGAGAGTATAACTTTAAGGAGGACAGTGTTCCCTGGAGGCCAAGTGGAGAGGTCTCCAAATCCAATTTACTTCTACTTTTGACCAAAAGTGGACTTCTAGGATTTAAATTACTCTGTGACCTGAGAAAAGCATGATAATTAGAGTAAGTCCATCTTGGCATCTTCCTTACAGGTATTTTCAGCATTTAAGGAGGGATAATGTGTTCATATTGGGTTAGCTTTCTCTTAGTTTTGTGCTTTTGCTTTGTGTACCTGTTATTTTGTCTGCTTAAAGAATTACCTCAATACACAGTGGCTTAAAACAGTTAAAGCAAGAATTATTTTTCTAGCAAATCAGTGTGAGCAGACTTGATGGGGATTAGTCATCTCTGTTTTACTTGGCTTTTTCTGGGGAAAGGGCTGAGAACTAGAGTCACTCTATGACCTAGTCCTTGACAAACGTGGTGGTTGATGCTGGGAAGATGTCCAAATCCGGGACTGGTGAGGTTGGGGCTCCTGGAGCACAGTTGCCCATCTCTATGGGGGTCTTCTTGTGATTGAAGATGTAGTGTAGTTTCATTGTGGCTGGACTTCTCACCTGGGCACTCAAAACGATATCAGCCAAAGGCATATCAATATTACTAGCCTCAGAAATCATTCCACGTTAGGTTGGTCAGTCTACTGACCAAGAGTCACCTAAGTTCAAGGAGGGGGAGACATCAATTTTAACCCTCACAAGAATGTCAATACCACATTGTGCTATGAACATCTGTAGAAAATACTGTCTGTCAAATTTTACTTTCTCCAAAATGTGCTAAACTGAAGACTTTATGTCCTTCCTTTCACTAATAAAATAACTCCCAGTTTTCAAGGTCAGAGTCTGGCTCCTTGAACAGAACAACTGGATACAATTAAAAGATTAAGAAAATACTCATATTACCTACCAAGCCAAACATTTTTGCACATGGATATTGCATTGGGAAGAACTGAGTTCAAATATCAGCCTTGCTATTTTCAGCATTGTTTTCTTCATTGGTGAAAGAGGATTTTTACCTCAGTGTAGTGATGGTGATTAAATGAAGTAATTAATGAAAACTCCAAGCAGAGGGGCGGCCTATATAGCAAGTGGTTTTAGTAGAAGCATGTTGGAGATAGAAATGAATAGTAGTAATAAGAGCAAAGCACTTAAAATGATCTACTTTGAATCCTTTTAATACATTTCCTTCTGCTGCACCCCTAAAATTTGCAGTAGGTAAGCTTCTTTTAATTTTATGCCACCCACACTCAGAAGCATTAGTGCTTAGCAATTTATACGTATCAAATGAATATGCAGTGATTTGCATTAAACACAATTAAATCAAGGTCTCTCTAAAAATAATACTGCCGTTCTTTTCTTGGTTCATCCTGTGAATCATTGTGGAACTTAGAATAGGCTAGCACTGTGCGTTTTGCACAACTATAGCTTTGCTTTAGCATTGGTCTCTTTCACTGAAGACTGTTAGGAGGGTTGGCTGAGGTCTTTCACTGGTAGTGAGCATGTGGTACGTGCTCTGCAAGGGGAGACTGCCAACCAACCTTCAAGGAAGCCTTGTGAACTCATGGGTTCTGGGTTCTCCTGAAGACCCTGATGGTGCTTGTGGTCTGTGCTCCTGTTTTTTTTTTTGTTTGTTTGTTTTTTGTTTTTTGTTTTTTTTTTTTGTTTTGTTTTTTGGCACCAGGGCTCGAACTTACAACCCTCGTGTCTGTCAGAGAGTCACTTAAGCCACTGAGTCAAACTCCCGGCCCTAGTTTTTTGAGACAGGGTCTCATTGTGTAGTTCAGGTCAGCCTTGTGCTCCCGTTGTAGCCCAAGCCGGCCTCAAACTCACAAGGGTCCGCCTACCTCAGTCTCCTCAGCCTCAGGAGTGCTGGGATTAAGGTCTGTGCTCCTTAATCACCATAGTACCAAATGCTGCTATCTTCAAGTGTTCATCTACTCTTACTCTTAATATTGTATTCCTTACCTAGCTTGTAGAATCTTTGTGGAAAGTGATGAGTATTCTCCATCACTTATTGTTTCATCTACAGACACGGTATATATTTAATCTGCCCACTTACCAGGCACTATTCTTGGCCCTGGGAATTCACAGTGGGGAATATAAACTCCCTATCTCAGGCTGGCTCCCCAGAAGCAGACCCGGAGACTTAGCATCCAAAGAAGTGACGGCAGCAAGCCAGAGGAGGTGCGGGGCACTGGGATGGCAAAGGAAGGAGGCAGTAAGCAATGTTCTTCAGCAAGTTAATTACTGTGGGCAACTGAGTCTTGGTCTTGCCGCGGAGCCCTGCAAAACGGAGCAGAAAACTTCTGCAGAATCGCTGCGCCTGACAGTTCGGAAAGGAGCTGGGGTGTTTCTCTTCCCATCAGCTCATTCGGGCTACTCAGGGGGATGGGCTCCAGTGTCCTGCGAACACTGGAAAGAGGTTTCCAAGAATATATTCTTTCTCTACGGCTGTGGAACGGAGTGCCACAAATCGCGGACCTTAGAAACACACAAAGTTACTGTTACACAATTTTGGACGCTTAAAGTCTGAGATCAAAACGTGGGCAGGGCTATGTTCCCTCTGAAAACTGTCAAAGAATCTTACCTTGACAATGCCTGTATCTTTTATTGTTTCTCAGTGATGGGAATCAAACCCAGGGTCTCTTACTTGCTAGGCAGACACAGTATTACTGGGTTACATCCCCAGGTCTGGTGGCTCTGTTTCGACATGTTATTATGACAGTCCTCCATTCTATTGTGCTGTTTGCCCTTTTATCTCATCTTGATTTTTCCTCTCGGCAAATCTGCTTCTGGGCCCACATGTCCCCCTTTTATAAGGATACCAGCCTGTTGGATTGGAGCCCACCTTAATTACGCTTTTTAATTTGATTACCTTTGTTAAGACTCTATTTCCCCTGAGATTACATTCTGAAATTTCGTAAGTTTTTTGGAGATGTGACCATGTTAGAAGATAAAAGTAGGGGTGCTGAGAGCCTCTGATGCAGCCTTTCCTTTAAGGAATTCACACTCAAATGTGGAAAACTAAGTCTAAAAATTGACAAGTGACTGATGGTATAGCTCAGTAGTGGAGCCCTCGCCTAGAATATGTGAGATTCTGGGTCTAATCCCTAACACACACACACACACACACACACACACACACACACACAATGTCCAGAATATATGATGATGATAAATGTTATGGAGAAAAATAAAATAGGGGAAGTAGGATGCTTCTTGTTATATTCTCAAAATCTTAACAATCCTGCACACAAAGTTGGTAGTTCAATATATATTTGTGAATGACAAAATGAAGTATTTACATACAGACAGCATTCACTGAATGTTGAATACTCATCAATGATCACCCAATGAATGTCTTGGATCTCTATGAAGTGTTTGAATTTTTTTTTTATTTTAACAGATTTTAAAATTTACCCACTTGTGGACAGTTAGAAGCTCCAGCTTCATATGTTGGATACTGAACTCAGAAATGTGATCAAGTAGACAACATTGTAATCCTTTGGGGTTGCACATACACATAGCTGATCCTCAGGATCTGCAGGAGATTGCTTCTGGACCTCCACACCAACTGCTTACAAAATTCCAGAAGCTCAATTCTCATATATAAAATGGCATTATATTTAAATGCATATAATCTATGTACATTCTCTTGTGTTTTAAATCATCTCTGGATTTCTTATATTTCCTAATACAATTCAAATGCTGTGTACATAATTATTGTACCATATTATCTAGGGAGTAATAACAAGAAAGAAATGTCTGTATATGTTTTATATAGATGCAATTAAAAAATTTTGGTGAAGTATCGGCTTGAGTAGATAAATGTGGAACTCATAGATACAGAGCCTTAATTTTATATGGATGTACATACACACACACACGTACACACACGTGTACACATGATGTGCTAAGAAAGTAATTTTATAAAACATAATCCTGAAAACAGAATGTCGACCTAGAAACATAGTTTAGCTTACTCAAGTTTGACACAATGACACATCTTCTACCCACCTCTTAAGGCTCTTGTTTAGTATATTTATTTTTATTTTTTAATTCCTATAACTCTGTAGTACCCAGAAATAGGCATGCTAAACACGGTAGGTATAATTATATAGAAATGTGCTGTCTTTATTTCAGTTTCATGATGGTAGAAATTATAACATTTATTTGTTTCATGATGGTAGAAATTATAACAATAAAAATCTTCCCACTCTGGGTACTATGGATAGAAAAGTGACATTAATCCTAAACAATGGGCAATAATTGAGAGCTGTTGTCAAGCCACACAGTGACAGAAAAATCTGCTTGCTAATCTCCTTTGTTTCTTTGAATAATTACCAGTTATAAAAAAGGCACAGGTCAGTGCTCTAATCCCTTTTTGTTATTAATTGGAAGAGAGACTATTTTAATCTTATTTTGACAATTCCTTACCTGAACCGCTAACATTGCCTTTGCTGTGTGTTATTAAGTGAAGTCACCAGTTGTGGTCACTGATGACTGGACGCCCTTGCGGCTTTTACAGATCTTCCTCCCTGGGCTCTTTGCCCTGGGGCCATGGGGTTCCACTCAATACTCATCTTAACTACACAGCTTTTTTTTTTCCCCTGAAAGCTACTAAGCACAGTTTGAATGCCAGTGCTTTCAATTAAACCTTCGAGGTTTTGCGCTGGTGTTAACTAGGCCACCAGTGAGATTGGTTGCTTCCTATAAATGCAGAACTAAAGGAGACTGTAGGGTGGAGAAAGAGATGATCTCTTACACCGATGTAGTGCAGATGAAAGATGGGACAAACTGCTTTTTCTTGCCCAATTTAAAATAGAAACATCGTAAATGATACTCTTAAATAACAGCATTACTGTAGAGATAGCCATTGACAAAGGAGAAAAAAGAGAAGAAAAGAGAACCTTTAGTTAAGTGTTAGTTATTGGCAACACATGTATTAAGAGAGAAAAGGCAGGCACTCTTATTCTTCCACGTTGATTTCATACTCAACAAGATTACAGAGAGAAGAGTGATTTGAATGATTGTCCTCCCCACCCCCACTCCTGGCAGCCTTTCTGTGGCCCGTGCCACATCAGTCTGCTGTAATTGTCATGCAGGCTCGGAGACCAAGAGGACAGTGGGAGAGCAGTTAGCACTCATCATCTGCTGCATGCACTTGCTGTTCTCCTGAGCGCTTTCACTGAGGATGGGAGTCAGGTTCACCGCAGTCACACGGCAGCTGGGAGGCTGGAGATGAGGGAAAGACATCGTCCCTTCAGCAGTCCCTTCTCTGCTAAGGTGACATGATTGAGTGAGGCATGTTCTGCACTCTCTCCAGAGTGCCCTGGGTGGATGTCACTCTAGCTCCTTGAAATGACAGCAGGCCTCCAGACTGGCTTCCTTCCTCGCCATGTGTTCCTACTAATGTTTCCCGGGATTGCTCCCAAATAAACTAGTGGTACCACATATTAATGCTATTGTTACTCTGAGGATTTTAGTGTTTTAAATACAAAGGAGCCCTTTGGCTTTTGTAATTATACTTTTCTCTCTTTCCAACAAAATTTTTCTACTTTTTCCTAGAAGCATTTTAACACTGACTTAAAAAGACCTAGAAAAATAGCATGAAAATAGAAACTTTGCAGTTTAAGAAAGGAGTCACCAAGTACCTACTTAAACCTTATTGGTAAGGCTACCACATCTTTCAGAAATTTGGCCAAATTCAGACCAGGATACTGACATATACATATAAGAGAATGTGTAAACAATTTTTGAACATTGTTCTCTGAACAATAGCAGCATAATGCTACAGTTGTTGTTCTTCCTGCACAAAAATAAACACTGAGACCTTACTGGGTACACCTGCCATGCATGGTGGGGCCTCAGGAAGATCAGGACTGGGACACTCACTACAGCCTGGACACCAGTCTGTCCCTGCCAGTCGTCAGTTTCCTTGCATTGTGGAATCTGCCAAAGTGGTTGTCAGATCTAAGCAAAAGAAGCTTATGGGATGAAGGGGAGGATTAGAAGACACAAGGCTGAGCTCTTGCGTCCATGCAATTCATTATCTGGTCTCATTTTATGATCAACACCCTATACAGGCTTACTGAAGGACCATTCCAAAGTGATTCTTGGTGATTACCAATCAAATTGAAAAAGAGGTGAGAAAATGTATGGGTCTTTTTAAGAAACACTTCCAAATTCGGACTCGAACTTATTACAAGTCCTAAAATCTAAATGTTACTTTGTCTCTTTCTTTTGCCAAGTAGCCAGTGCCTGCCAATGCTGAAAAAATGGAATTATCGAGGGCTAAAGAGGGGCACTTGTAGAGTTTATTTCTCCAACTGTGCCTTCATAAAGTGTTTATTTGGTATTTAAAAAAGTACCAGAGTAGCATATTTCCATTATAGGCAAGGACACAGGGTAGACAGAAACTTGATGCTACTAAGATAGAGATATACAAATAATCTTTATTTAGGATGTAGCCTATATAGAATGCTAGAATATAGAATAAGCTTAAGAATTAGTTGACTTACCTTCAGACTCTTGCAACTTAAAATGTCCAAGCAGAAGCATTAGAAACACCTAAGCCATTTCCTAGAGCAACTAAATCGTGATCATTTTAACCAGATTCCCTGTGCTCCTAGGAAGAAGCATCGCCCTGAGGGTGTGTCCAATCTCTGGTCTGCTGACTTTTTGGTCATCTTTCTATTCCTGTTATAATAAAAAATATAAAGAAGTTGTCACTTGCCCATCTTAACTATATTATATATTTTATATGGAACCCAAGGTGATTCTTCTTCACTCAAAAGAAGAGAGGTAAAGAAAGGGCAAGCCACAAATTAGACGCCCGTGAGTATAGATCTCTGCCTGAAGATACAGAAGGCGCCAGTCCAATGGAGCTGTTCAGCACTTGAACTGTGGCTGGTCTGAATAGAAATACAGAGTGTGTGAAACATAGGTAGCATGTTTAAAAGACTTAATATAAGAAAATGATAATATTCTGAACGTGTTGGGTTAACAAAATATATTTTATCCCGTAATTTTGTCTGCCCATTATTGATTGCTTAATGTAGTCACCTAAAAATGTAAAATGACATACATTGACACAGTTGGGCAAATCCGCCATCTCTCCAACTGATCACAGGAACTGAAACAGGAGCTCCTGCAGTCTGAAGAGGATGGACAACGCGTGCTACTTTCCTCTGTCTCTTTTCTTTTATGAGTTAATATCAGAATAGTTCTACTTATCCAGAACTTCATGATATCATGGGAGGCTAAACATCTAAGAGTCCACCTTTCTAAATAGAGGGACTGGAATAGGATCACCACAGTGAGCTACAGCATGCAGAAGAAGACCTAAGAGTGGAGAGATCTTGAAGAGCAGATCTCTAGATTTTAGATATCCAATGACATCACTATCGCACTCACACCTAAACTCAGTATGTATGGAGAGGTTCCATCAAAATGTAGCAAAGGCTTTGAGGACTGAACTACAACATAAATTATAACTCAAGTCACATTGTACTTTGAGTGGCACATGTGCTAGGCTTATCCACACGGTAAGAACATGGAAAAGAGGACCAACGTTGGTATCTGAACCACTAAAGGGAAAGCTGTTGATGATTTAAATGTGGTTGTATCAATGGCCAGTTAAAAAATATCAACATTTTTTAGAAGGTTATAATATGACCTAGAAATATGCAAGATAAAATTAAAATGTTCTGTGTATAATCCAAAATTATGTGAAATAATTATCATCAGGAAAAATGAGACAAATACTGAAAAGACAAAAAGTAGATGCCAAATATAAGATGACCAAAGTCTTAGAATGGCCAGTCAAAAACTTCAAAGCAGTTCATTACAAACATTTTCTATGAAACAAAGGTAACACAACAAACAGAAACTCAGTAAAAAAAAAATAAGAATAATGAAAAAATATCAAATGGAAATTTGGGAACTCAAATATATAATATCTGAAATTAAAAAAATCTTACAAGGTCTATAACAGAATGAAAGTAGGAGAAGAAAGAGTAAAGTGGAAATTATATGGAGAGTTTAATAGAAATTATATAATACGAAAAACAGAGAAAGAAATAGACAAAACCTCTGTCTTCTGAGACAATATCAACAAGTCTAACACTTAAATCTTTGGAGTTCTAGAAGAGAAAGAGATTCTAGATAGGAATTGGTTTGACACGGTGGAAAAAGAAGCACTTGAAGAGATAATGAATGAAAACACGCCAAATTTGCTAAAAGTCGTACATTTACAAATTTAAAAGAACTGAAAGAAAAGGAAATATGTTATCTGATCATACAGAATTAAATTACAAATCATTAGCAGAAGACTGTCATGGAAATTGTGAGTGTTTTGGTATTAAACAAGAAAAATTTTAAAAACTTGTGGGCTATTGGCAGAAAAGAGCAGAAAAAGGAAACAAAGATCTGTTGGAATCAATAGAAAAACAAATTGGAGTTTAGTAGTTTTAGATCTAATCATCAATAATGACATTAAATATAAATGAACTAGACACCATGAAAAGACATTCATTTTCAGTCGTGAAAATAGAATAAGACCTAATTGTATGCTGCCTATAAGAAATACATTTTAAATGCAAAGACATACATTAGCTTAATGTAAAAACATGATAAATTATATATTATGGAAATACTAAGTAAATAAAGTTAGAGTGACTGTATTAATTTGGAAGTATGTTCAAAGCAAATAATATCACTAGAGATAAAGGTCAGCTCATAATGATAAAGGAATAATGTCTGCAAAAGGATATAAAACTTCTAAATGATTTATTTGGTATTAGAACTTCAACATATATTAAAAACTGGTTGAATGGCAAGAAAAAAATTAGTAAACTAACAATTACAGCTAGACATTTTAATGTGCTTCCTTCAATAACTGACAGATTAGGCATGCAAAAAATCAATAAGTATATAGAAAGCATAAAAAAATTCTTTACAGGTGCACACGAGATGTTTACCAAGCTAGAAGACACTGTGTATTGTATTACGAGTTTTATTATGGTTAAAAGGCTTAAAGTCATACTAAGTATGATCACTCACTATAATGGAATAAATTAGAAATCAATAATAAAAATGACTGTGGGATGTACCTACATTATGTGGAAACCAAATATCATATATGTCAATAATCCAAGAGTTAGGGAAGAAATGTAAAAAAGAGTAAATGAATCAAATGAAAGTACAAAAAAAAAAAAGAATAGAAAGGAAAATGAAAGTACAACATACCAACGTGTGGGGGATATTGCCAGTGCCCTAACAGTCTGAGCTTTGTTATAGTGATAATCTGTATCTGAGTAGAAGGTTACAGGTCACTGGATTTTACATCCCCCCAAAACAACAAAATAGAGTAATTTAAAAACAGTCTTGAATTCTGCTTTTATTACTTTTTTGGATTGACTATTTTAAATATTTATTTTAACTTATCAATTGACCTGTATACGAATGTACACAAAGGTTATTTCATAAAATCTAAAATGGAATACTGCCACCTCTTCTTCAGCTGGTGGCAGGATAAAGGGTGTATTTCTTAAAGAAGGACGACAGAGGAATCAAAAGAACAGGGAATTGATAGTTGCCGCAGATGAACAATTACTTCACTATGGTGATATTGTGATAGGCAGAATAATGACTCTTAGTGATATCCATAAATAACTGTTCAGAACAAGTAAATAGTTGAGTTACATGGCAAGACAAAATTAAAGTTAGAGATAGAATTAAAGGTTCTAATTAGCTGACGTAAAAATAAGGACATTATTCTGGAGCTACTCTATGTGGGTCAATTCAGTGACATTATCTATGGGCTACTATCATTGTCTGTTTTCTGTGATGGTAACAAAAATGACCCAAATCTGGATACATAAAAACAAGAGGGTTACATGGCTTGTAGGTTTGGAGACTGAAAGTCCCAGATCAGTGACGTTACCCATTTGGTCTCTGGAAAGAGCCTTCTGACTACATCACCACTTGGCAGATGGCCTCACAGTAGGAATGTGTGCAAGAGGGCATGAGCAGCCACCTGGTGAAACAGGAAGCAAGAGACCAGGGAAGAGCTAAGCTCATTGTTATTAAATGATAACTCTCTGTTATGGGAAACAACATACTCTCAGCAGACCTGATCCACTCCTACAGACCACATGGGCCTCTGCATGAAGGTGGAGCCCCCATGACCTAATTGCCTTCCCCTCAACTCTACCTCTTCATGGTTCTACCACAACAACACGGGCACCCTGGGGACCAAGCTTCCAGTACACGAATCTTTGGGGGACAAATCATATCGAAACATAGTTTATGTCTCATACTTGGTGCCTGAAATCTGAACCTCGCACAGCTTGGTCATCATATCCCCCCTCAGTTTTGTTGTGACTATTTTTTACTGTTGCTCATTCTGCAACTTTTCTAGATGAATCTTATGCAGTCTGTATTCCTTGTGGTGCATAAACTTTGAGGTCTCTAGGAGCTTCCAAAAAGTTATTGTTTTTGTTTTTAAGATTGACACCTAGAGTTCACACCTGAGCAATATACTTTAAAGTCCAATGACTGGCCCGGTTTTCTTAATTGCCTGAGCCTAGGGAAGGGATCTTTGTTGATGGCTCACCTCCAAACTGCAGGAAGGAGGAAAGCCAGCATCTGTTCCTGCGTGGGTCAGAGGTGACTAGAGCTTCCTCCTTCCCCAGGTCCTTCCTGGACACACCCTATCACCCACATATATCCCTCTGTATGTGTCAGTAATCATCCAAATCCTCAGGGCTACGTTGGAACCTTTCCTCATAGTCATCTTATTCATAAAGTCTTCCTTTTGAATTTTTGACAAGGCTCCTGTTTGAATGAAATTAAATTACATCTGTGTGCAGCTCTGATGTGACATGGTTACTGGTAGATTGTCACTGTTTTTACTCAGGCCCTGGAGATTGGAAATTTTTTAGTTGATCTGAGTTTCTAGTCTAATCAAATAGAAACACATACCTGCTTGGGAATGGTGATTTTTTTCCAGGAGCTGTTAATTTGATCATGATATGTCTGTCCGCTGGGGATGTGGTTTCTATCGGAGCTCCAAAGAGGACCATTTTCTCTGCTGACTGCCAAGCTGTGGACATTTCATGGTCACCTGGCTGTCAAGGTAGGAACACACTACATAAAGAAATAGTCCCAAGGAAAAATGACAGAGACCTCCTGATTTTAATAAACAGTTGAATTTGATTGTTTGGCTTGAATTTTTGTTCTTTTGTGAAGGGAAGGCCTTACATTACCATTTCAAACCCAAGTATCTCAGAGTGAAAAATACATGTTAATCCCCACACTTACTTAACAAATGACTTAATGAATATAAGTGCTCACCAGGATTTCAAGCATACATACTAAGTATGATTAAGTGTATGAGTATTAATTACTATTGTTGTAATTTCCCTGTCCTATCCAAGAGTGGTTTCTCTTCCCCTTCAGTTTGGAGTACAGTGAATAGGCTATTTGAAACTGTGGAACTATAAAGCCATTGATAGCATAGGAAAGAATTTATAATCTATTTTCCCAGCTTTAAGACAATAACTATGACCAATTCAGAGAGTTTCAAATACCAGAGTAGTGTGCCGCAGATGGATAATGACTACTCATGCCTGGGAATAAAAGTAGAGCCTGGTTAAACAGGGACTGGAGAGAAACCAGACTGATGGTTTTTCCATTCTTCAATTTTAGCTTTTTAAATTTAAAAAAAAGTAATTTTACTTTTCAAAAACCTGATTGAGTGAAAAAACATTCTTTCTCTTTATGTTTTCTGACCGATTTACTGGCACAATGGCTGGCCAAAGTCAAGTTGTTAATGGGAACTGATCCTGGATAGAAGTCTGATATACTGGAAAAAAAATTAGAATCCTCCTGAATGAGGTCTTTTTATCAATATCTTCTAAATGGAAAATAACTCCCAGCTCAATTGGAAGAGCAGCGTTTGGACTGAAATGGGCGATTCCTGTGTGAAGAAACATCAACAGGGTGTGGCTATAAGGACTCTTTTGCGGCAGGAAGCAGAAATAGAATTTTCCAGTTTTTATGAAAATAAAAATCTAAAATAATAGCAGCTTTTAGTTCTGTATCAAAAATTCACTTAGAATCTATGGGAGATTGATCCAGGTATTAAAGAAGAGCCTGTGTGCCTATATTTATCAGAGAAAAGGAAATCACACTTTTAGTTGCAACTGGTATTTAGACGTGAAGAAGCAATTCTCACAAAAAGGAGGGGTGTGTTGCCAGGAGTCAATATATGTGACAGGTTTTCATTCATCTTTGCTTGGAGGAAAGCAAAAAATGGGACTGACTACACAGGGCGCCTAGCAAGGAGTCAGGCTAAGGCACCCTCTTGACCTGGGTGCCTGGCTTTGCAGGAGGGGTGGGTCCTCTTCGCATGCAGTGCGTACACCAGGGAATGTGTGTGGCTCCATGGTGTGAAGCCTCAGACACTCAGGGAGGAAGCCCCAAGCCTTCAACCCCCAACATGCTCTTTGTCACCGAACTCCACCAGGTTGCTCTGGGCCTGCTTTTCAACCATGTCTCAGGAATGGCTTCGCCAATTCAAGCATTGTTTCTAATAGAGCAAGGCCACATTTCTAAGAAGGCTTAATCTCCCTTTAGATACTTGCTTGAGAAAACTCAGTGTTAACAAAAACTTGACATTTTCGCAGTCACATTGGCAGCGTGGACTCCACCTACCAGCCTCAGCGAGAGGATAGGATCTTAATTTGGACAGTTAACAGCTGGCAGGCACAGCTGGCTTCACTATGCACAACTCCACAAACTTTTTGTAATGTTTTGTTTCCCTGCTACTAGGAGCATCTACATGATCTCACCTCCTGCCTCCTAATTCAGAGAACCATTCTGACTTGCACAATTGAAACTGGCTTCAGTTCAAGGCTGGATTCTTCCCTGTTACAAAAATTACTGCTGATTAAAATCTGTCCTTACCACTTTAGCTAGCATCTGTTTTTTATCTTGACACCATGGTCACCACCTACCATTGTCACTAGCAGAAGGTTCCTCTCAGGTAAAGGCTGGTAACTTGGGGAATCCACTAGGAAGATTGCATAGTCAAAGTTGAACCAGTACTGACGGAATCATGAAAGCTACTGTGTGAAGCTTAAGGAGAGGAACTTGAGGACCTATGTAGGGCCATGTGCCATAATGGTTAATCAGGAAAATGTGTATTATTCCAGTCAATATGAGTATGGTCACCTTTATAAACTGACGCAGACTGCAGACACAGTTAGTTCATGTATTAAACTCTTCTGATATGCTCAGCAATGCGATACTAGTGTAATAAAAATAAGTTGAATGTTTACATTAGAAACTTGTAAGTTTATTATAGAAACAGACATTTTATGATTAATCTCTCACCCCAGCTTCTTCAAATACACTTATTCCATCACTCCTGCCACTTTCTGAAGATGTCCTAGGAGTTCTTTTCCATGGGTGTCTTTAGTTGCACTGCCGTGGCTGCCTCAGTGCTCTGAATTGATTCAAAACATGTAAAGCATTTTCTGTCAAATAAAAACATGAATGTGTGTCATTATCTACCTTATTCACTGGATCTAGCACCCTATCACTTCTAGGTTTCCCTCAAAGTCAACATGACCCTGAAAGGTAAATGCACATTTTTTTTTTCATAGTGCTAGTAGAAATCCTTCAAAGTTGCTTTTATTTTCTCCAGGTAATACAAGAGGAAAGTAGGACACAAAGATGTACATAACTTTCCCAAGAATGCACCCTTATTGTTTGATAAAAACAGAGCTGGAATTCAGATCTTCACCCAAAATGTTACCCTGATGCCAACACATCGTTTCTCATGCCTTTTATAGAAGCTTATTCTTCATTTGTGCCTTGAAAATATCTGGGTATCAATTTCAAGTCAGAAAAAAGAAACGATGTAAGAATAACAACAAATTTCAAAGTAAAAAGGGGAAAAAAAAGAGGAACTTGTACTGTTCGCAGGTTATTGGGTTCTGCAGAATCACAATGAGAAACTTGGGAAAATAGAAAATTGCCTGCACGAAAAGGGCACAAGGGAATACAAAAGAAATTTGACTCAGAAGGCTGTTAGAGGAGTAATTTATGGTTCAGTAGCCAAAGTGGCAATTGTTTTCTATTCATTTCTCAAGTTGGGAAAAGAAAGTTACTTGCAAATGGTGAAATACTGATAACTGCATACGCAAACTTCTGCAGAGAAGAGGAAAGCATCGCTGGAACAGAAATTGTTCCAGGGAAAATGTGGTCAGTGTTGGAATAATTTGGGTGAAACTTTAGAATTGAATGAAGAAGAAAGAAAAGGAGGAGGAGGAGAAGAAGGGCAATTAGGTCTAAATATAAATTAATCTAACTGCTGGATGGAATAAGAGCAGAATTAGTCAACAAATTAGCCAGCGGGACACTACCATTCCAATCAAGATCATGCTGGTGTTAACAATTTTTCTTGAAAACTTTCCTTCTCAAGGATCTGGCCCCAAGGAGCCTTGGCTAATTTAAAGAGTTTGTTTCCTGAGATAACAGAACTTTTATACTTCAAATAAATAGTAGTGAGTCTGCCGTTAGGCATTAAAATTACTCCCCCAACTTCAAGTCATGTGCTGCCACCCGAACCTTATTATGACAGTATCAGGCCCTGCAAGGAGGCTAAGTGAGGTCACAAGTGTGTGTGTATGTTGCGGGGGAGGCGCTTAACCTGTGAGGACTGGTGGGTTTGTAAGAAAAGGAAGAGATCTAGGAGCACATTCACCCCCCTGAACATGCACAAAATGAGCATAGTTCTCTGCAAGCCAGAAGTCTTCACCAGAAACCAGCTACACCAACTTCTCAGTCCTGCTGTCCTGACCTCCAGAACTGTGAGGAGATAAACACTACAGAACTAGGTCCTGTCTTTGCAATTTTGCTATGGCAATCAGAGTGGGTTAGTAATATTCACAGCCAAAATTCTCAAAGTCAGGTATGGTCATTTCATGTGTCTTATTGTGTATTCGGTGTATTAAAAGGAAATGTTTCAAGATAAGTGGGTAAGGTAGGGATCCCCAAGTTGTTGTAGCTACTTAGGGTGAACTTCAAAATGAGTGATAGGAAGCATGTCTAACAAGCGCCTTTCTCTTCCACATTTAATGTCATTCATGTCATTTACATTGATCTATATGCTTTTAATGAGCCTCACTTTGCTTTCAACCGTGAATACTTTTGCTACCTTTAAAGTTGCCATTTAAATACCACTTTTTTGTCTTTCTTTTTTTTTTAACAAGAACTTTGAAATATCACAGGAAACTCTTTGGCCTTTTAATTCCAGATGCCTTTCACATTCATTCAGGAAGGGGAAATGATCTGAGCAAAGTGTGGATGAAAGGGGCCCAGTTTCTAAGTGTTCTAGAACCTACTGAAGAAACGGGTAAAACAAAGTCGGTCTCGGGTATTATCTCCAGAGGGATCTCCTTTTTCAGTGCAGACTTTGAATGCTGACGTTGAACTAAATTAACAGGAACATAGCAAGTAATGTAGGCAACTTTCAGAGTGCTCATTTTTTCAGCCCGACACCCACACTTCCAGACCTTGGTTTTCTCTAATCCTGCTCCTCTGAGCCCTCTAAGGAGAGAGATGCTGAGTCTTACTGTGTCTCAGTGTATCCAGTGTGCTATGCTAACTACGCACTCCAAAATATGTTCAGATGCATTAATGCCATCTGAACTAATCAACATCTTTTGCCCCTTTAATACTGGATTCAAAATAAATAAAAGAATTACACCCACTTTATCCTAAATGCATTTTAGAGTCACATTTCTTTCATTCACAGAAAACTAGAGAGTGCCTGTATTTCCCTGGTGCAACTTGACAAATTCATGATGAGTCCTTCAATCCAAAGAAGAGAAAAATGGACCAATTTAGCCAGACAATAAAAATTAAGTTAGTTCTATTTTGACTATAGAAAACAGCTTCTTTTAGAGGAAGATTTCAAAACTGCAAATTATAATTTAAAATGATAGCTGAAGGGCATAATCTACAGGAAAGCAATTCTTGTAAGATATATTAAACTTGAACTTTTCTATTATATTTGATGAGATGTAGAATCATAGCATTTTCAAACTTGAAATAAGGAAGGGGCCTTGGAGAGCTCCCATTGAAAACCAAATGTCTCTCTCTCTCTCTCTCTCTCTCTCTCTCTCTCTCTCTGTCTCTCTCTCACACACACACACACACACACACGCACACACATGCACCTTATTCTATGAGCAAAAATAGAAATTTGGTTTTGAAAGATAGAGCAGCATTTTCCCAGGGGTCCCTGTGCAGAGAGCTTTTCAAATAAAGATGTGGATGGTAAACAATTTTGTTCTTCTAATATGTGGCACACACACACACACACACACACACACACACCCCAGGCATCCATCATCCAAAGCACCTCTAGCAAAGATGTTGCCGGTTGCCATGACACCACAACAGGACCGCTGACTGGCTTGTCCACCCGAGAGAAGGCTTAAACTGTGTCATCCACACTCTCTTAATCTTTGACATTTTGTTACGCTTTCTGTTTTCTCCTAATTTCTCATCTTGACAACAAATAAGCAATTCTGGGAATATAAAGATATAGAAGAAATAATGAGAGGTTTGAAATCAAACAGACCTAGGTCTGTATTCAGCTCTGCCATTTACTGACTATGGGACCTGGAACAGGCCTTGGTCAACCTTGTTTTCTGCTGGATGTTGTTGCCTGCATATCTGCTGTAGTTTGGATTTTGTGTGTTTCCTAAAGGTCTAAGCGTTAGGAGCTTGCTTCCCGGGGTGGCGCTATTGGAAAGTGGTGGAAACTTTAGGAGGTGAGGCCCAGGCTGAGGTTCTTAGGATGGGGACAGGTTCCTAAAGAAAGCTGTGGGACCCTATACCCTCCTTTTCAAGGGGTGAGTGGGTGGGGATTGAATCAGTACACCTGCGCTGAACTTTACAGTTCATTGTTGTTTTTTTTTTTCCTTTCTTTTGAGACAGCTATAAGAGATATTCTTGCAGAAAAGACTGCAGTACCTTAAACTTTTTTTATTTTTTTCTTTCCTTCAGAAGTGGGAATTAATTCTAGAAACTTCACTGAGATATAGTCCCAGCCATCTTAAATTTTTTTAAAAATTTTATTTTTATACTGTGTCTCACTAAGTTGCTAAATTGCCCAGGTAGGGCTCAAATTCACTATCCTCCTGTCTCAGCCTGCCAGAGCCCTGGGATTATAGGGCACCATGGCCCACTCTTTCTTTTGGTTCCTGACCATGAAGTGAGAGGGATTTATCTACCATACACTGCCTCCGTGGTGTGCTCCTTCGCCACAGGCCCCAAGTAATGGGTTCAGTGGATCATGGACTGGAACATTCAAAACTGTGAGCCAAAAGCAAACTTTTGTCTTTATGAGCCAATTACCTTGGGTAATGTGTTATAATAAGAAAGCTAACCAGCACTAGATTCTAGCCTACATCTGAGACACAGTAGGAACTCTTGTATCATTATTCAGTATTTATGTGGAAATTGAACAATTTGCTACCTAGCTGTAGTTTCTCAGTTTCAGGCTGGAATAAATTGTAAGCTCAGGTGTTTTATTGATGGTCCCAAGCAGATTCACACTTGTTCAAAATGGGTCATGTGAAAGGAGTCACTAAACGTGTTCAACTTGGTTGTAATTTAGTGAAAGCTATTCTATCAGGAGATGATACTGAGATTGTTGATAAACCTAAATATCCTCTCTGTCTCTGTCTCTCTCTTTGTCTCTCTCTCAGCTTTATGGAACCATTTATCCACTATTAAGAACTATCCCATAAATAGATAGAAACTATCCCATAAATACATAGGAAATGTCCCATAAATAGATAGGAATAAAGTCTGAAAAATGAGTACTGAGAAGAACTGTGTCAAGTGCTTAACAACAAAAATCAAATTTTAAAATGCTTACAAGACCCTTTTCATATTTTTGTTGAAGTTTTGTCTTCCTTTTGTTTTTATCATTTTAACTTTTCTTTCTTCCCATGCAAACTTAACTGACTTACAATCAGACTTCCTCAGTGTGGTTCTCAGTTATAAAACACTAGCTACTTCCTACTACTATAATAAAGCTGTAATACATATATTTGTATTAGTATGTAGAATCCTTTTACAAAAGCATGGCTCAGTCACTGAGTGAATATTTTTTAGCAAAATAGGAAAAGTGTAGGGAATAGAAATTGGTGTTTCCTGGTTGGCGCAGGATAAATAAATGTAGTAAATCATCTGCCCCATTGTATGATTTCACCCTTTCTTTTGATCAGTTTATCTTTAGTGCTGGAGATGAATGAGTCTAGGCATAGCCAGTATGTATCTCACATGCTTGGTTGTCTAGGCTGGGCTAGTAACAGGAATCACAGGTTGATCTGCACAATAAAATTCTGGATTCTAGTAATTCAGGTTTAATTTGCAATTATCATTCTGAAAAATACACCCACTTTATCTTATCTACAAAACTAAACATGCACAGAACCTCTGATCCTGTAATTCTACTTCTGAATATGAGTTCCACAGAAATGCAAGCTATGTTCACCAGATGAGAGAAGTATAAGAATTTCCGTGGCACCACTGTTTTTAGTAGCTCCAAACTAAAAGCCACCAGCATTAGCAGAAAGTTAAATCATCTGTGGCATGTTTAATGTTGGGCTATGACACAGTGATGGCAAGAAGTGATGTATAACTTTGTATAACACCATTGATGAATCTCGTAACATAGTGTTGAGTAAATGAAGACAGACAAATAGGGCCCCCTCCTATAAAGACACAGTGAGACAGAAAGAGTAAGTTTTGAGTCTCTTGCACAGCAGGGTGACTATAGTCAATAAAACATATTATATATTTTGAAATAACTAAGAAAGTAAATGACAAGTGCATTTCCACAAAAATGTCAATAAGTGAGAAGATGGTTGTTTTCGTTAGCTAGATTTAATCACTCCATATTATATATATTTAGTCGGTTTTCTGGTGCTACAACAGAATACCTCAGAATGGGCAATTTTAAGGAAAATTAGAAGACTTCTCACAATTCTGGAAGCTAGACAGTCCAAGACAGAAAGACACAGCAGGGGAGTGGATTTCTGCTTCAGCATAACCAAGTAGTAGGTATCGCCTGTGCAGGAAAAATGCATGGGACAAAAATCTCAGGTCAAATTTAGGAAGCCACACCTGTGATAACTAACCCACTGCAGAGGTGGTGGCCTTAATCTACTCAGGAGCTGGTGCTCTTATGACTCAATCACTTCTGGAAGGCTCCACTCTTTATCCTGTCACAGTGGTAATTAAACTTCAGCATGAGTTTTAGAGGATCGGATATCAAAGCCAAATCTGTGCCCGTGTAACAAAACATCACATCGTAATCCACAAGTGATACAATTATGATTTTCAATTTGCTACAGTATGAATCAAACAATTGTACCTGACAAGTCTCTGTCTAAGCAGGCTAGAACAATAATTGGTGGTAGAAGGCAGAATGCTGGTAACCCTGGGAAGATAGGACCTGGAAAGGGACACAAACTCTGTTGATACCCTACTTCTTGATCAGCGTGTTGAATATATGGGTTGTTCCTTCATAAGGATTAATTTATGATTAATAATTAACTAATGTTGATTTGTGCACTGTTTTGTGTATAGTTTATACTTCAATAAAAACTGTCAAAATTTTAAATGTTTCTCATAATGAGTGGGAGGTATATAAGTTATTCTGCAAGGCTACAGTGATGTAAACGGCATGGAATAGATACAAAGACAGATATGTGGATCAATGGAACAGAAGAGTGGTTGCAGATATAACCCCAGACCTGTTCAGCTGTTTGATCTTTCACAAGCAAGCCAAAGATATACATTGGAAGAAAGATATCCTGTTCAGCAAATGATTCTGGGAAAACTGGCTATCCACATGCAGAAGTTCAAAGCTAGACCCATATCTCTCACCATGCAATAAACTAAAATTAAAATGGATCAAACATCTGTTTTGTATTCTGATGTATGGTTACAAATTCAGTTTATATGGTTGAGGGTTGCAAATCAGGGGTTGGCTCAGTTTACTGTTTTGTTGCCTGTGTGTGGTGCTGTGGGTGCCACTGCAGCCAGAATTAACTCGTTTGATCTGGATAGCTGTTGGCCCTGATGTTTCAGGACTGAGGCTGACTGGGGGTCACGGAGAGAGCTGAGGCATGGTGCCAAGGAAGCAGGGACTGGGCTAGGTGAGCAGTGGTTTCTCATCTCAGACAAACTGAGGAGGCAGGATTTTCCAATAGACTTGGAGCCCAGGAACCAGCTACACCTGGAAGATATCGCAGGGAAATGCTCATCACCTGGAAGTCCTTAATACCACCATTAAAGCAAGCCACTGCAGGCAACTAAGAGGTATCACTCTAGGAATTAAACTAAAAAAGAAAAGAAATGAGAAGACACTTAAACAGGACACAACCTCAGACACCCAGCTCACCAAAGGCAAACCCAGGGGGCAATGAGGCTGGAAAATCTGAAAGCCCCCTACCAGGTTTTTCTAAAGTGGTAACAAAGCAATTGAATGAGGCTCTGGAAAAAATGAAATTGTAAATAATCTCTCAAATAACCACAGAGATTACCAAAATACATACCATGCTTAGTGATGTTAAGCAGACACAGACAAAAAAGTAAATGAGCGTAAGCAAATTATGGAAGTACAACAGAGGAAGCAAATGGATTCCATAAAGCAGATTCAAGCAGATATTCAGGAGAATAAAAACTCCATTGAAAGTATTTAAAGCAGATAAAGCCAATGTGAGGACAGGATCTCAATTATTGAAGACAGGCTCGCAGTTAGTGACCAGGAAAAGAAAGATTTCTCAAAACTAGCAAGGGAACATGAGAAATCAATCCAGCTTGATTAGACAAAGAAAAATAACTTAAGATAAATTGGAGTCAGTGAACAAGCAGAATATACTACAAATGATATTAAAAACATCCTTACAGACATTGTGTCAGAAAACTTTCCTGGTAGAGAAAAAGAACTTGACATACAAATAAATGAGGCATATAGAACTCCAATTAGCAATGATAAAAATAAATCTACTTCCAGCCATATCATAGTCAAGATTCCAGAAATTCAAAACAAGAATAGAAATTTAAAAGCTGTTAGGGAAAAGAAACAAATCACCTATAAAGGAAAGCCCATCAGAATCACAGCGTACTTCTCAGCACAAACTCTCAAATCAAGGAGAGGTTGGAGTGAAGTACTCCAAGTTTTAAAAGAAAACAACTTTCAACCCCGATTGACATATCATGCAAAATTATCTTTCAGAATAGAAGGAGAAACAAAATACTTCCATGATAAGGAATATTTGGGGAAATTCATGACCACTAAACCAGAACTTCAAAATGTCCTGAAAGACATTTTAGAAAGGGATGATAAGGACTACAGCTCCATGAACTCCAATAGAAGGAATCCACCAGGAAAGGCAAACAATTAAAGGGAAGGGAAAAAGGGAAAAAAAAAGGAGGGGGGGAGCCAATAATAGGAAAACAACATGATAAGGATACGTCAGTACATATCAGTTTTAACCATCAATGTTAATGGTCTCAATTCACCAGTCAAAAGATATAGACTGACAGAATGGATCAAGAAGCAACATCCAACAATATACTGTATACAAGAAACACATTTAATTCAAAAATATACCCATAGACTGAAAGTCAAAGGATGGAAAATAACACTCCATGCAACAGGAGTTCAGAAAAAAGCAGGGGTAGCTATTTTATTTGTAGACAAAGTTATTTTTAAGCCAAGACAGATTAAGAGAGACAAAGAAGGTCACTATATCTTGGTGAAGGGAACAATCCAAGAGGAAGAGATAACAATCATAAATATACATGTAACAAATATTAGTGTGCCCAGTTATATAAAACAATTAACAATGGACATAAAAAATCAAATAAGCCTTAATACAATTGTATTGGGAGACCTCAATATCCCACTGTCACAAAAAGACAGATTAACTAGACAAAAATGCAATAATAAAATATTAGAATTAATATTTTTTTGAGCAAATGGACTTAGTAGATGGCTATAGAGTCTTCCACCCTATAACATCAGAATACACATTTTTTCAGCTTCACATGGGACATTCTCCAAAATAGACTATATACTGGTTCATAGAACATGCTTCAGTAAGTGTAAAGGAATTGAAATTATCCCACACATACTATCAGACCACAGTGCAATGAAATTGGAAATCCATGCCAAAGGAAACCACAAGAACTTCATCAACACATGGAAATTAAATAGCACACTACTGAACAATCAATGGGTCACAGATGAAATTAAAGAAGAAATTAGACAGGTTTTACAGTTGAATGACAATGACAATGCAACATACCGAAACTTGGGGGACACAATGAAAGCAGTCTTAAGAGAGAAATTTATAGCAGCAAATACCCATATCAGGAAAATAGAACAAGCTCATATAAACAACTTAATGTTGAACCTCAAACTTCTAGAAAAAGAAGACCAGACTAAACCAAAAGCTCATATAAGAGAAGAAATTATAAGGATCAGAGCAGAAATTAACACACTGGATACTAAAAAATCAGTACAGAGAATCAATGAATTGAAGAGTTGGTTCTTTGAAAGATTAAATAAAATTGATAAATCCTTGGACAATCTTATCAAAAAAAGGAAAGAAAGGACTCAAATCCATGCAATTAGGAATGCAAAGGTTGAAATCACAACAGACCCTGTAGAAATCCAGAAAATTATTTATACCTACTTTTAAAATTTGTATTCTAATAAGATGGAAAATATAGAAGAAATGGACAGATTCCTAGATACTTATGAATTACCAAGGTTGAATCAAGATGACATAAAAATCCTAAACAACCCAGTATCAATAAATGGAATTAAAGATGTAATTCAAAACATATCAACAAAGAAAAGCCCAGGCCCTGATGGATTCACTGTTGAATTCTACAAGAAATTTAGTGAAGACCTAACACCACTACTTCTCAAACTCTTTGATGAAATTGAAAGGGAAGCAATACTCCCAAATTCATTTTTGGAAGCAAACATTGCTCTGATTCCAAAACCAGAGAAGGATTCAGCTAAGAAAGAGAATTACAGGCCAATCTCCCTAATGAACATAAAGGCAAAAATTCTTAGTAAGATACTGACAAATAGATTACAGCAAATCATCAAAAAGATTGTACACCATGATCAAGTGGGATTCATCCCAGGGATGCAGGGATGGTTCAACATAAGTAAATCCATAAATGTAATACATTATATTAACAGAGCCAAGGATAAAAGTTATATGACTATCTCAATAGATGCAGAAAAAGCTTTTGACAAAGTCCAGCACCCATTTATGATAAAAACTCTACAGAAAATTGGAATAGATGATCTTTATCTCAATCTGATAAAAGCTATTTATGACAAACTGATAGCTAGCATCATGCTAAATGAACAAAAACTGAAAACTTTCACTCTAAAATCAGGAACAAGGCAAGAATGTCCACTCTCTTCACTCTTATTCAACATAGTTCTGGAAACTTTAGCCAGAGCAATTAGACAAGAGAAAGAAATAGAAGGAATAAAGATAGGAAAGGAAGAAGTTAAACTAGCATTATTTGCAGATGACATGATACTCTACCTAGAAGATCCCAAAAATTTCACCAAGAGACTTCTAGATTTAATAAGCAGATTTATCAATGTAACTGGTTACAAAGTCAATACTCAAAAATCGATAGCATTCTTATACACGAATAACAATCTCACTGAGAGAGAAATTAGGGAAACAATACCTTTTATAACAGCATCCAAAAAAATGAAATATTTAGAAATCAATCTAATGAAGGATGTAAAAGACCTCTATACTGAGAACTACAGTACTCTGAAAAAGGAGATTGAAGAGAAAATAGAAGATTTAGAGCTATCCCATGTTTTGGGTAGGAAGAATCAATATAGTCAAAATGGCCATACTTCCAAAACTGTTATACAGAGTCAATACAATCCCAATCAAAATACTAATAACATATCTTACAGAATTAGAGAAAACAATCCTAAAATTCACTTGGAACAAGAAGAGACCTAGAATAGCAAGGGCGATCCTGGGCAACAAAGACAAGACAGGGGGCAACACAATTCCTGACCTGAAATTGTACTATAAAGCTACTGTGATAAAAACAGTGCGGTTCTGGCAAAAAAAACAGACCTGAGGATCAATGAAGTAGATTAGAAGATCCAGAAACGATGCCAGACACACTAAGCTACCTTATCTTTGACAAAGATTCCAAACACATTCACTGGAAGAAAGATAGCCTTTTTAATAAGTGGTGTTGGAAAAACTGGCTTTCCACATGCCAAAGATTAAGATTGGACCCATATCTTTCACCATGTACTAAGTTAAAATCTAAATGGATTGAAGATCTCAACATTAAAACGGAAACATTAAATCTGCTGGAAGATAGAGTAAGTAAAACCCTCGAAGACATTGGTATAGGAAAGACTACATGAATAAAAGCCAGACTGCACAGGAATTATCACGGAGAATCAACAAATGGGGTCTCATCCTACTGAAAAGCTTTTGCACAGCAAGAGAAACTACCAACAGTGTGAAGAGACTACCCACAGTGTGGGAGAAAATATTTTGCCAGCTGTCCCTCAGGTAAAGGATTAATATTGAAAACTTATAAAGAATTTAAAAAAATCAGTCCTCCAAGATTGAAAGATTCAACCCAAAAATGGGCATCTGAGATGAACACAGACTTCTCAGATGAAGAAGCACAAACAGCAAATAAATACATAAAAAAATGTTCAACAGCACTGGCCATTCGAGAGATGCAAATGAAGGTAACACTGAGATTCCACCTCACCCCAGAAAGAATGGCTAGTATTAAGAAGTCAACCAATAACAAATGCTGGAGGGGCTGTGGAGAAAAAGGAATACTTCTTCACTGTTGGTGGGAATGCAGGCTGGTGCAACCACTGTGGAAGTCAGTGTGAAGATTCCTCAAAAACCTAGGATTGGAGGTCCCATTTGACCCAGCTATTAACCTTCTGGGTATCTTCCTGAAAGAATTAAAAACATCCTACCACAGTGATATATGTGCACATATGTTTATAGCTGCCCAGTTCATAATAGCTAGATCTTGGAAACAACCTAAATGCCCCTCGACTGAGGAATGTTTTAAAAAGATGTGGTATTTCTGTATAATGGAATACTACTGAGCTATAAAGAATGATAAACTAGACATTTTCACTCTTAAATGGATGAATACTGAAAATATCCTTCTCAGTGAACTAAATAAATCACACATATGTAACCATTGCATTGTTGCACTTGTATGATGAACTGAAAGAAAATATGTTATATATATATATATATATATATATATATATATATATATATATATTAGTTAAGGCAGTTAAGAAAAAGAATTTTGAGTGAAAAGTAGTTTTCACAGGGTCATCTTCAGATTTAATTTTTAATGCGAAATGTTTATTTGAAAATAATAGAGCAATCATAACAAAAAATGTAGTCATATAGCTTGATTCATTGAGGCAAAAGTTTTGTGCCAATAATTTTTTGGATAATATTTCATGTCTATACATTTTATCCTAAACAATTTCTGTGAATAAAATAACATGCAATGTGCTGATTATTGTTACTTTCTTATTGGCTGATTTTGAAACTGTTTGTCTTTGGTTCCTTACTTTCCTTTTGTTAAAATAACAGAAAAATGAAAAAAAAAAAACAGAAACATTTAATCTACTGGAAGATAAAGTAGGAAAAGTCTTGAAGTCAGAGTTATAGGTAAGCACTTTCTGAACAGGACTCCAACTGCACAAGAAATAACAGCAGAAACGAACAAACGGTTTTATATTAAATTAAAAATCTACACAGCCAAAGAAGCAGCCAACAGAGCGAAGAGACAGACTATAGAATGAGGAAAAGATTTCTTGCAAGTTATATATCAAAATACTAACATCTAGGATATTTAAAGTATTAAAAAAATTGGAGTTCCCAAAATTAAAGACCCAAACCAAAAAATGAACAACTTCAATGAATAGATATTTAGAAGGAGAAATATAGATGGCCAATAAATCTCTGTCTTCATGAGACTAATAATCTAGCCAAGAAGTCAACCCATTTAAAAAGATCTAAAATGTGTGTGTGTGATTCTCCATGAGAGTGAACTATATGAAAGGCCTGGGGTTAACAAAAAAGGAGAGACTGATCCTCCCTAAGGATCAAAGGAGACTTGAATGAGAGAGTCACTTCGTGCTTGGCGGGAAAGCATGAAGTCATTCAATCGAAGAAGCAAAAAGGTGTGCGGAATCCAGCCTGAAGGAAGGGGCTGTGCAGAGACCTTTGTGAGTGTCCTTTGTGGGTTCTTGCTGAGCGCTGACCAAAGCTGGGTGGTGGAGGGAGCAGGGAATGCAGGACCGCAGTTGGTTTGGGCTGGAAGATGCTGTTGGTCCCCTGTCCAGGTCCCCTGTGTCTGCCCAGCGTCTACCTCTCCAGCTCTGATATGCATCAGCTCCTTGCTGCCTGCTCTAGAGGATTTCCTCTGGAGAAGCCATCGTACCCCAAATTACCTGTGGTAGTGTAGCCCTCACCCTGTATTAACAAGAGCCAGCAGCTGATGGAACTGGGGTGCACAAGCCCGTTCCTTGCTTCAGGATTGGGGACCTGCATGTGCTGCTCAGGCTTGGAGCTCCCTGTGGGGTCAGGGTGAGCCTAGGTTTCAGCCAAGCCTCCATCCTTGATTTACCCCTGCCTGGGATCTGTGCTCCTTCCCACCCTGCGCTGCAGCCAGACAACGCCTCGCTGAGTCACACGTGCAACCCGGCCTCAGACTCTGCATTCAGGTAGGCTGGCTTCATTTTTTATTCTGTAGACAACAGAGAGCCTTTGAAAATTTTAAATCAGTGAAGAGATTCAATCACAATTGCATTTCATAAAAGTAACCCACTATAATTTTGTGAGTTTGAGAGTTAAGTCCAGTTTAATTTTAATGTAAGAATATATTGCTTTGAAACAACCTCTTGATGCCCAATTTGAGGGCTCTATGTGTGTGTGTGTGTGTGTGTGTGTGTGTGTGTGTGTGTGTGTCTGTTTCTAATTCTGTTGTAAGTGTGTGATTGCATCTAGGAAAAATAGTACTTTCCCTTTGATGTGTTTATTTCATTGTAATTGCACTCCAGAATTTTCCCCTGACTTAATTGTTTGCCAATAGTGATTTTATCACATTTCTTATGGCAGTAATTACTTCTCATTTCTGTGTTCTTTGTTGGAAAAACATTCTTATCCTATAGTTTATTCTTTCACAGCATCATTAAATTAGAGATTTAATAATTGATCATGGGTCAGTAAAGGTGATCATCATTAGTGACTGTGCTAATAATCACTCAATGAACTTATAAAGCTATTCTTTCTCCTTCCCTTCCCTTCCCTTCTCTTCCCTTCCCTTCCCTTCCATTCTCTTCCCTTTTTCTCCCTTCCTTTTCTTCCTTTCCTTCCTTCCTTCCCTCCTTCTTTCCTTCTTTCCTCCCTTCTTTTCTTCCTTCTGTCTCTGCTCTCCTTCTTTCTTGGCTGATAGCTCAATGAGTTAAATATACATATAACATTAACCTTCTACCACTTAGAATAATTGGCTTTTAAATTTTGTTTTGTAAAAATTCAGTCTTGCTAATTAGTTGACCTTTATGAATAAAATATGCACATTTTCATTCAGCAGATGCTGGGGTGATATAGGTATTTGCAGTAAAGAGCTACCCTATTCACTGGAAATATAATTGTCTTTCTGAAACTGTATCACTGGTCTTGATCCTTGACATATGAGAGGGAGAAATTCATGTAGTACTATAATTTATTTCAGTCACAGAGGAGAGGATATATCCTTATTTAAGACATTAAATATATAAGAAAGCCACTGCAAACTTCAAATGAAGAATTACTCTTATTAAAACTAAAGGTGCTAGGTTTTCCTTTTATCTTCACCAGAGGAAATTCTATGTAACCTTCAAAGTTAAGTCAGAATATCACTTCCTCTATAAAAGGCTCAGGAAGAAAACAAGGATTCCTGATTTTCTGATCCTGGAGTCAGCTCTTTCTCTGAATTTCAGGAAACTTTAGTACAATTCCTTCTGCATCACTGTGTGGCATGGTCTGGCTCTGATTGGAGAGTGACCCCCAGGGCTTCCTGCGTTGGTGTGGAGGTGTGGAGAGGTGGGGCCCCGTGGAGGTGTGGCCACTGGGGTACTGGGTCAGGAAGAGCATTAACACCTTGGCTAAGACTCACGAGAAGATGGCTGTTAGGCTAGAGCAGGACTCCCCTCCCCAGTTCTCCGTCTTACCTTTGAGCCATGTGAGCTCACTATCTAGCTCACACTCCACCTGTGATGCCATCCACCACGAGGCTCTCAGTGAGTCAAGCTGATGGGACACCACACTTTTGCACCACCAGCACTGTGAACTAAATAAACTTCTCTCCTTGATAAAGTTCTCAGCTTTAGGTATTCCATTATAACACCAGAAAATAAATTAATATATCATCTAATGCTCTCGGGTTATAGCTACAAAAATATATTGCATGCATTAACTATCACTTCACAACAAACACTTCAAAATTCAGTGGTTTAAAATAGAAAAAAAAAATCAATTGCTGCATAGGAGATGCTAGGTCAGATGTGCGGTTCTGTCTTCTCTGAGATCACAGATGTGTTCGCAGTCAGGGGCAAACCAGGAGGTGCTCCTGCCCTTCCTGACTTGGTTCTCTCATATTTGGGACTGGGCAAGCTGTAAGTGATTCAGAAAAACCACTGAGGCAAGTGGACTTTCCTGTGTGTGTGATCTCTTACTATCCAGCAAGTTAGCCCTGCCCTTTTCATAGGGGTCCTGGAGGAGACTCTTAAGACTTTGGCTTGAAAGTGGCAAATCATCACTTCCGCAACATTCTGTTAGTTCAATCAAATCTCAGGGCAGAACCAGGGCAAAGAGTAAGAAGTCGGCTCCTAAGGGTAGAGAACAGCTCAAAGAGCAAAGACAATTGGGAGGGGAATGGGCGGAAAGGGAAAAGGGAAGAGGAGGGGATATAAACCTGTATATGTGTATATGTAAGATAACTAAAAAGAACACTGCTCAATGTATTCGTTATTGAGAGGGAACAATTAATACTCATATGATTGGATCAATCTTGCATGTCTATATCTGT